>CAUHTR010007358.1:0-106831 GCA_959609185.1 Schmidtea polychroa | reverse complement strand
ATAATAATAATAATAATAATAATAATAATAATAATAATAATAATAATAATAATAGTAATAATAATAATAATAATAATAATAATAATAATTATAATAATAAAATTAATAATAATATTTACAATGACTAAATTATTTATAATTATTTATATTTTTAATCTAATTTGTAAATGTAATTTGTAAACAACAACACAACATTCATATTATGACTTTGATCTCATTAAATTGAAATGAAGCTGATGTTGTAATAATATATTAAACATCATTTTTAAGCGAATTAAAATTTTAAAAATTCATCATTTAAATTATAATTGTCAAAATGACAATTTCTATCCATTTCCAGAAATATAGTTTCATATTGTACGTACTTTTAATTCGATACTTTTATATTATTTTCTACCAAAAACGCTTTTTGTTAAATATGTGATATCATAGAACAGATACTTTTAATACCTTTGACATTCTTGTCGAAGCTAACTACTTTTATATATGCTCAAAAACTTGGATTTTAGTTTATACCTTTGTAAGTTGAATTCCTACATTTTTATTAAAATAAAAGCACCTTAATATGACATTATTTTAAACAGCAGAAGAATAAAATATAAACTACAAATTTTTCTGTTGAAATAAAAATTAATTAAATATTTTATTTGGATTATTAAAAAAACCATAAAAACACAAATTGTGAATTAATTATACTTTAATTATGAATTTTTGTTCAAAACTACGAGGGTTTTTTAGTTAGAATGAAGTAGCAATATTCCCTTAGCTGCATAAAATATTTACATTTGAATATATTTACTCTAGAACTATTCATTTTCTCTGATTATATATCATTTTTCTCTTGAGAATTTCTAACTAAATAATATTTCATATTATTAACATTAATAAATTCATATTTAAACCTTTTAAAATATTTAAAATATTGACATTCAATTATATTATGCAGTTTCTGTTTTATCTGTTTTGTTACCTGCTCTATTGACAACATAATCACCTCCTCTAACCTATCTTGTTGTATGGTTGATCTTAGATAATTTTTTATTAACTTTAATTAGGAAAAACTGCGTTCTGGGGAAGGTACTGGAACAGGAGAGCGAAGTGGTATAAATGCGAAACGCGAACATTGCTCTTTCACTTTACGCAGCAGCTGCTGTAAACAAGGAGGCAGTAGATGACATGACATGTACAGACACGTAAAGAAACAACCTTAACGAGCGAGATGTTAATGCAAGGAAAGACCTATGTTAACATTCGACTTGAAAAAAACGTTGCATTTAGTGCCAAAAACTTGCCGTAGCTACTAATAATTGTTAGAAATATGAAAGCTTGGGGCCTCGGAAAAGATTACCGAAGTCCCGACCTCTGAGCCGGCTCTGTCTGTATGACTAAAATTAGTATATCTGATTTTAAAACCTTTTTAAATATTGTAATAATTATAGGGAAAGTATATTGTAGTTAATTAAAGGAAATAAATCCACCAACACTTGTGTTTTGTATGTTTTTAAATAGTTTAGATGTTAAATAGAGGATTTGTGGATTAATAAATTTTATACAAAAATATTTTAAAGATTGTATACATGATTATTTAAATTCATATTAAATTTTAAAAGTTTTTTTGTAAATTATCTAAATCCATAGTATTTATAGGTTTTCTATCCTACCTGATGATGACATTATTCACTATTATAAATTCACATTTATAGCTTAAATATTGACTTTAAATTATATTAGGCGAGGATTTTTTTCATTAATATTTCTAATAAATTAAAATAATTGACATATTACTAATTTAGTTAAAATCAAGTGTTGCTAATTTCCTTACAAAAATTATATATATACTGTATTTTTATGCACATAACGCTCGAGCTTATACCAGAATATTTTCAAGTTTACCATCTATATGTCATATATAATTCCAAAAAATTATTAAGTTATTATATAAGGAGAGCAGAATTAAATAAATGAGTAAATACATACATGCATATAATATCTATATATTTTTTTATTAGATATTAATAACATAGAGCAGGTATATTATAGGAGGATAAAAACATCACGGCTAATAATAATAATAATAATAATAATAATAATAATAATAATAATAATAATAATAATAATAATAATAATAATAATAATAATAATAATAATAATAATAATAATAATAAATAAATAATAATATCTAATCTAATATTTAATAATTTATTGTTATGTTTACATTATAAAATGTACCTTTTTCAGTGACAACAGTTGTTTTAACTTTATTAAATAACTGTAAATGCTTTCAAAGTATTATTTGCATTTGATATTTCCCAATATTTGCTAGCAATTTACATTTGATCATCAAATAAGAAAAAGAAACTGTCACAATTTATCACTTAATTGAATTTGGTAAATTATAATTTTATTAAATTTGCAAATAAAAAGCATTTTTCCTTGGATATTAATCCAAGTTTAAATGTATAAAATTTACTAAATTTTGTTTTGACATATACAATTTAATTCAAAGCTTCGACATTTAACTCATTCTGATTGAAAAATTATTATTAATAAAACAATTATCATCATTTTCTAACTAATTAGAGAAGACGAAATTGCAGCATGAAAGGAAAACAAAAGAAAAAACAACAGTTATTAGTAGAAAAATACGTTAATTTCCTCTTCTTTTGTTTATTAGTGGAATTCCATTAAAATATGTTTTCTCTTTCAAATTTTCAAACAACGCACTTCTTAATGGCAATAATGAGTTTCGTTAGTAGAATATTATTAATAATGTCAGGTTTAATAAATTTCAGTTAATTATTTAATAAAAATATTTCCTTTACCATTACTTTTTTTATCAGACTATAGTTCAATATTTTGTTTTATATATACAAATTTAGTTTTATAAAAATATAAATGAAAATATATCAATGATGAAAGAAAATTTTTTTTTATTAGTAAAATTAATTAAATGTCTAATTTATATAGTTGTAGATAAATTTGATTTATTTTTATTTCAGACAGCAATTTGATATATTCATTTATTTAACTCGATTTTCAGCACAACCTATTTCAAATGTTTATTATTCAAATAGATGTAAAAATATATTTTATATTTTAAATTAATTGTAAGGATTAATTATTAGCAATTATATTATAGCAATTATATTTTGCGAGTTGCATATAATTGTCAAGTGCGTTTTATATAGCTGAAATGATATTTCATACAATTCAATCTGATAATTTCGGTAAAACATCAAATTACAAATCGTTGTTAGTGAATCATGCAAAATCTATATTTATAATTTATATAGATTTTGTAGTATACGACCTTCATGGACGGGCTTAGTTTATTAGTGTTTATGGTAATTGATGATTTTATTTTTTATGAGGATTGGGGCAGGGGTATTATGTATAAGATAGTTTGATAATATATTGCCAACGAACTCATGGCGAATTCTATTATGAAATTTAAATATAGACATGATATCTTATTTTATCTTTAATTTATCTTCAATTCTTCTTACACCCAATGAAAGGATTATACATTTTCTATTGTATTTCTTGACTAACAAGATAAGACAAATATTTACCCGGAAGTCAGATTTCATCAGATATTGATAATAATCTGTCTACTTTATTATGCAAATTTAGAAACATTAATGGGATATTATTACTGAAAACAGGAAAAGTAATTATGACGATTAATATCACGCCGTCGCAATTTCATTTTGGAAAGATAATGCTATATTTAAAGCTAGAATAATAATATTTGGCTCAAAGAATAAAACTTAATAATTTAAGCTCCGTATTCAAGGACCAGGAAAGGATTAGGATAATGTTTAAAAAGTAATTAAGCTAAATTTCAAATTATTTCTCTATAATAATTATTATGAAATAAATAGTTCTTAAACGATAGATTTATTAAATTAGTTAATTTATTCTAATTAATTTAATTTAAAATGGAATTTTATAAATAAATGAACAAATAAACATATTTGAAATGATTAAATTATTATTTTTCGTACACTTTTCCAATTTATTTTGATTAAAATAGTGAGAATTACATAGGAAATTATTTATTATTATTGAAATTTTTGTAAATATTTTGCATTTTTTATTTTATTGCTTAATATTTTGCTCAATAGTATACATTTGTCTTGAAAATTTTAATTTAAAGCAAACATTTAAACAATAATTTAATAAAGCATAAAAATAATGTGACCATGATATTTAAGAAAGATATTGAATACAAATCTTGAAAATTTTAAAGCATATTGTATTTATAAATTTGATTTACATCCATAAAAAATGAAGAAGTGATGTTTACAATATCGTTTAGTGAAGATGTTCAAAGTTTTGGCACCATTGAAGAATTGGTTTTGAAAAAATGAATCAACTTATGTATTATTTTTTACACATTTTGTAGCATGACATTCACACAGATAAAAGTCGAAAATGTTTTTTTGTCATTATTCCGCTCCAGAAAATAATTTCCAAAAATATCAGATCATTCTGATCTAGAAATGATTGATGAATGAAATTTTATAACTATTTATTTTTCAGTAAAATCATTTATTCTTTATATCACAGATATATTTGTAACTTCTTTAATTTTTTTTTGGTTTTTTACAAAAATTTGCTTTAAATACTGTTGAAAATTCGTGTATAATAAATAATTGCCGTGTATGGCATTCAGATCAGTATACTAACAATGATTTATTGTTATTGTTTTAATCGGTTTGTATACATAGGAATATGAAAACAAATGTATACATAGATTTTTTGTAAGAACCAAAAAGGTTTCATTAACCTTGTAAGGTTTAAAATTTAATAATAAATAAATACCCTAAACAGGATACTATAACCTCGACTGACGTGGGAAGATTTATGTGTGCAATGAAATGGATTCATTATGAGTGTGTGTGGTTGACCTGTACCAATTATGACACTACGACTTATAATACTACTTTTCTAGATTATGCAATCGGTGGAAGTATAAATAGTATTTTAATTAATAAAATTTTAAATATAATGTGTTTTAACTAACATGTTATTAAAAATTATTAAAAATGCTTTTGATACTTTTTACCAATATTTATTTGTTGTAAAATAAAATTTAATTATGTAACCATGTGGTTAATATGATGTTTAATATAAAATATTATTTAATGTAAATATGAGCCGCCTGTTTATGAATATAAATATGGATATAAAAGTATATTATCAGGATTTTTAAATAAACAAATGCTCACAAATATTTTTTATGAATATTATATACATTTAGAGCAGTTCCTTACCACTTTACAAATCTGTTTCTTTCTTAGGTATATTAAACTGAATAATCTAAGAAAATTAACCTCAAATTTAATCGGATAAACTTTTAATCGACCTAGGAAGCATTTTCATAAAATTTTGGTTTTAATTTTATTGGTAAAAATTTTATTTTTGAAAATAATTTGACAAAATTAAGTAAAAATTATGTGTTTCCATTATATCACCAAATTATCATTCAAAATATTGATAAAAATGCGTTAGTAAAGTAACTAAATTAAAACAAAATTATGTCTCATTTTATGCAATTTAAGGAAAAATTACAAAAGAACATAAAGTCAAAGTCTATTTTTAAAAATTATGATTATAATAAATCAAGATTTTATAATTTATTCTTATCTTTCTTTTCTGCAAATGTGATTAATATTGTTGACATTATTTAAATAAATAAACAATAATAAACAGAAACGCAATTTTATTCGAGATTTAATAGTGATAATTTTTTGCAAAATTATTTGTTATATAATTGCAATTAGTCAATTCATTGTTGACTTTCCTAATTGACTAAATATAATTTCCCGAAAGATTTCTTTAAGGGTATTTCAGGAATAATTTTTTTTATTCATACGCACGTTTTCTTAAATATTTGCATATATATATATATATATATATATATATATATATATATATATATATATATATATATAAAGAAATAAAAAGTTTTGTCCAATAATTTTTGTCGAATAAATGGATGATTCGGAAAAAACTACATTACTTGAATTGATACGCTTGTGCATCATAATTGGACCACTAATTTGTATTACTTTCTATTTTGATTGGTGACCCAAGAAAAGCGCGCAAGGCAAATGAAATATTATTAATAAATAGTACTTGAGTCCTCTTTCTCATTGCGTAACTTTTGTGACACGTCAGTCTTGGCGGCGAACGATCAACCTAACCGGCCATCTCAACAAACTTAGCATTGCGCGCTTTTGTTACGGCGCCATTTTGATTTGATTGCTGATTGATATATGATGCACAGAACGTTTGACTACAACAGTAGTAAAAAGTTTAAATATTGCTCTGTGCATCATACGTGGTTCAAGTAATTTGAACAAAACTATTGCTATTGGTAAAGAAAAATAAAGTACTATGTGGAGTCCACATTGTAGGACAGACAACGTTTATGTGTATGGTGAATCTTCGGACATTTGCTTGTTGAATAAATTATTTTTATTCACGTTAAAATGAACAAAAATATTATTTCATTTATTATCATTTTGAATAAAGATCAAATATTTTTTTTTTATTATTATTAGAAAATTGAATAAATGACAATTGAACAAAAATATTGTTAATGATAATTGTTTCGTTTGATGTATGTAGTTTACTTACTAATGTCCCGTTGAAAGAAACAATCGATTTATGTTGTGAATTATGGAATGAAAAAATGAGCATAATATGTGTGATGGAAGTGCATTTAGGAAGCTTTTACAGTTTGCAACTTCCAAAGTTAATTTTCTTTTTAATAATGAATGGTATGAACAAATTGATGGAGTGGCTATGGGTTCGCCCTTTAGCACCAACAATGGTGTCAATACTTTTGGCATGTTTAGAAAAGAAAATTGCTGCTTTTCAATATGAAAAACCAATTGTGTAATAAAGGTATGTTGATGATATTTTTCTGATATTTAAAAGATAAGGAACAAGTGAAACCTTTTTTGCATTACATGAATGGATTGCATAAGAACATTAAATTCGCTGTGAAACTGAGAAGGATTCATCCATAGCATTTCTTGACTTGTTAATTAAACGTAAAGATGAACAATATGAGACAGAAATTTACAGAAAATCAACATATACCGACCTCTATACCACCCCAGAGAGTTTTTGTGAATTTAAATATAAAAGAAATATGGTGAAAGGATTGGTTTATCGATCATGGTGCTTATCTTCCACTTTTAAAAATTCAGTAAAAAGTGTAGATAAATTGGTTGAATTACTGGTGAAGAATGGCTACTCAAAACGGTTTTTATTGTTAACGTTGAAAGAGACTGTTGATAAATGTATGAATAATGCTAAGGATCGTAGTATGAATGAATGTAAATTGACTGATATGTCGAATGATGTAGTGAATATGAGTATTGATACTAACAAACAAGATGAGCCAAAATATACGATGGTATTGCCGTATTCTGAAGGATATAAAGATTTCAAAAGAAAGATAGGTAAACAGCTGGGTAAATTGAATTATCGTGCAAAGTTCGTAGTATGTTTGTTGGTAAATCTCAAACGCCGGTTGGATTATGTTCGGATCTCGTTTATCAATTCACATGTAATGAGTGTAATGCCACAAACATTGGAGAGACTTCCCGTAATCTCTGTACTCGAGTTCAAGAAAACTGTCGACCGAAGGGAGTGTCCAATATTAAGGATCATAATAAAGTCTGTATGAGAGAATTAGGAATGTTGGATTTTAAAATATTATCAAAAAATTTTGATAATTGTTTTGAAGCATTATTGATAAAAACTTTTATTCCTTTAAATCAATGTGCAGAATGCAGTGAATATTATCAATTATATTATCAATTTTTTAAAATTAAAAAAAAGTTCATTTCAAATGAAATCAGGCCAAATGATAACCTATTTAAACCTATGACTTCATAGATTCATATAAAAACAAATTTCATCTAATAGAAGATGTAACTTCTCAGCAACAGCAGCATTCTTTTGTGGAACTTTCATGAAATAGTATGATATATTATAATTAGAAGTCTATTATTACTTTTTAAAAACATTTTTGAGTATTTTGTCCCCTTAAGTAATACTTTGAGAATCCTTGTTTTATAATATTACTTTTTGAATATTTCATTAAAGTTACTGACAATTATGAAATAATGCAAAACTACAAACAAAACAATTTAAATTCAAACTGAAAATTGAGTGTCAAAAATATATCCTACTCAAACGAAAGTAACACAAACGGAATCAACACAAAGGGAGGGCTATACCGGTATATTTTCTCGTTTACCATCTATATAACACTAAATATATATTTCAAATTTTTCTACTGAATTTAATTTACCTTATTTCAACTTTTACAGTGTATCAATTCTTTTTCAATGGTTTAGTTAAAATTCGGTGTTTATATGAGGGTATTGATTATACACAGATGCGCGTTATATGTGCATAAATAAGGTTAAATTACAGGATAAACTAACAATCCAAAGTAGTGATCATTTTCTACGCAGTTATTTTCCAAAAATAAGAAGAAATTCAAAAAACCAAGGAATTTAGTAATCACTCATTCATCCAGGAAAATATATCAAAATAAAACACATTATTTAGTAATATTTCCAAGAAAAGTTTTCCTACCTCAGACAAAAGTAGCATTTTTACAGTTTTTTGAATAAACGTTGAAATTTTTTAAAAATTATTGTTTATATTTTCATAATGATTATGTTAAATGTAAGGACATATATAAACTCATTCATTTTCTATACAATACATAATACTCCCCCTTAAATGTCTAAATACCGTATGTTTATTGGTTACGGTTGGATTATGATAATTTTTTATACACATACTATATTAAAAATTATTAAATAGTTAACACTGCTAGTTTGAATTTTCAGGACCCTTATAATACTTGAAGGTTACTCTAGCTCATTTTAATCCTCGATCAAAATAATAATAAATATCAATTAAATTATTCTGCTGTTGTTGAAAAATTCCTCGTCGAACACTACTAGAGTTGGCTACTATATTTGGTCCAAGTCAAGGGCCCCTGAGTGTATTACACAATCCTTGGTTCAGTAGTGGTGAGGGAATTACATACACATAAGATTACATAATACTCAGGTATTTCATAATACTCAAATCAGACACAAAATGACATAATATTAATATTTTGTTTTAATGAACTAGTCGATTTATTATGCAATGAAAGATAACAAGAGCTGTAATACGAATATCAGATGGTCGAGTGAGAGTCTGAAAGTGTTGATAGGAAATGTAACTATTCAGTATTTGTTATATGAAAGTCAGGATATATGAACAAGAGTTGACGAAATTTGTGATGTGAGAGTCAGGAAATTTCAGTGGTCTAGTGAGAGTCGACGAGGGCTGTGACAGTTAGGTAATCGAAGTAGACAATTGACTATAGTTGAAATGTGGATGATAAATTAATTTGAATCTGAGATTTGGACTGAATGTACTATCTCGATTGATAATTTTATTGGTATCTTGTGATTGATCCGTAACCGAGTCACCTCCTCTATAGTGTCCATTTGCGAAGCATTTATTGGGTCCAAGCCAGTTTCATTTGTCATCAGCATTACTTAATACAGTTTTTTAATTTTTAATTGTGAATAACTTGTAATTTTTATTTGTTATTCTTGATTGAGGAATGATAAAGATTTGATTATTTTGATAACAATCCAGATAGGACTGATGTTGTTGTCAGTACCCTTCAATGTTACACCCTTATCTTTCTTATTTTCTTTATCACCTAAAAGACTATAACATTTAGGTTTAAGAACATCCACTCCTTATATTTAAGCTCATTTTATTCTAGTCTTTGAATTTTCCAATGGCAGAATCAAGGTTCTTCGAATACAAGGGATGATTTGTGTCATAATTGGAAGTGTCGAGTAAAGTATCTCTCACCATAGCAGGTAAAAGTATATCAGGCTTTCAAGTTTTTACTTCAAAGTTAAAAAAAACGATATCCCCAGCAATGATGTTAATTTCGCAGTTAACTTCGTTACGATATTTATATAACTCTTCATCATAGGTTTAGATAAATCCAGTACAGATTGACCAATGTAACAGGGTCTATCTAAACACACCGAGTCCTTATTTAGTAAAGCTCCAATCAAATCATTATTGATTTTAAAGGTTTTTTTTGAAGGTAGGTTTTGAAGTGTGTGTGATTCGTTTAGAAGCTGTATTACATAACCTTAAATTAATAAGTTTTTAAGATTCTTTACGGTTTTCCTTTAAGAATATTATTTAATAATTTATAATAATTTTTTCTATGGCAGTATTTGATTCTCCCCTAAGTCGGGTATTTGTATCGATGTAATCTTTAAAAATATTATCCCAGTCGAGATAAAATTGCACTGTAAACATGCGTTTATTTTGTCTCAAGAGAAAGAAAATGCTTGAGAATTCTAAAATGAAAAACATAGTTCCTCTTGGTATAATGCGTGAGCATTAACTTCTCAATCTTTGAATCTGGATGACACATCTTTTCAGCGGCAACTGTAAAATAGTCCAGCTTGCCGTGAATTGAATCCGGAAATTAAATATCAATATTATAATGCATATGATTAAGTCACCATCAGATACCCGAGGATTATGTAATACACACAGGAAGGGGGATTGACACAGACCTGACACCGTATCCTACTTGTTAGGTTTCTTCCGGAATTTTTCTTGAGAAAATCACTCTATTTGACATTCAAACCCNAATCAGTTATTATTTCTCTATATGTCCTAATGAGCGTTTCTCAGGAATTTACGAGCTATTTTCATCCCCCTGAAAAATATTGATTTTTAGTTTTAATTAATTTTTAATTAATTTATGCAATGTGTGAATTTATTTCTTTTAACTATGTTAAATATTTATATATTAAATTTTAAAATTAATTTTGTTGCCATTATAAATTCTGTGTAAATATTTATTAGATATTAAGGAACAAGGGAAAATGTGTTTTTCGATATTTGTTTACATTAAATCATTTCATAAAGTAACATTAAGTTGGACAACGAAAAATAAATTCATAAGACTTATTAAAATATTAAAAAAGTTTTTTAGTTGAATGACAAATTAACTTTAGTTCATTGAAAAATATTACTGGACTTTTATTTAGTTGAATATTACATCAAATTTCATAGAAGTAAGTTGCTATATCTGAGCCATTAAAACAAAAGAAAATGCAGTCGATATCTCTTTGCATGTGTGTGTTTTAATAAAGGGAAAATATGTCAAATGTTTTTAAAAATGTATTCTACTTACAATAGTCAACAATATATTATTATTTAATATTATTCTAAAAACAGAACAATTAGAGCTTCAATACAAATTCTAATACTGCCATACCCCGGATAACGTTGTTAAATGGTTCCAGAAAAACACGGCGTTCATTGAAACAACGTTATACAAGACAATACAATATCCTAGTACAAAGATTTTGCTATTGTACTTTTTTACATAATTTAAGAAATGTTGCTCAACATTGACCAGATTATCACTCCGTCTTGGATCTTTTATTTAATTTTCAAAGGATATTAAAGCTTTGATCTTCCAAAAATAATTTTATTAAAAAACTCATCAAAAGATACAATTAGAAGAAATTTATATTTTCAAATATATTTTATCAAATTAACCTCTGTAAATTAAACGCCATGACCTCCCACATTTTTGTTGCTAATCATAATAATATTTAATCCATTAGGTCCCGGGATAATTTTTGTAGGATATACTATTTTCGTATTATAACCTGTACTTCGTAGTAATTTCACATATTTTAATGCATTTGTTTCATGTTTTGACTTTTCTCTGAATGATTCATAAACATTTCAACTATATTAATACATTTAATGATGCATGGATTGTTTTCCTAAATTTCATATTTTAATTTAATTCATTTTTTCCAATTTTTTTAATTCATTTTTTTTGCTTATTATTATTATTATTATTATTATTATTATTATTATTATTATTATTATTATTATTATTATTATTATTATTATTATTATTATTTTTTATTATTATTATTATTATAGAGATGATTATCAAAATATTAATAAATATTTATTTAGGGATGTGCACCTCAATACTGCTCAACCACCATATGCCATCTCCCGACCAAATCCTTGCTGATGACATGTCAGAAATATCAACAAAAATTTATCAACATCTCCAATCTCAAACAAATGAGTTCAACAATAATAATTACAAAGGTGTGTAAATTTAGAAATTTCAATATTTGATGTTTTCTCAAAGTATTCTAGCCGATTTGAACAAATAAACAAAATAAACAAATAAACAAATTTCCAATAAATTAAAATCTTTAAATTTCATTTATTTATGCAAATCTGTTTTTTATTCATATTTCTTGCGACTTTTTTTCAAAGGAAATTTAGCCCACTATAGGCCATAATTATTTTTTAAAGAATTATTATATAAAATTCAATTTTTAGAGTCCATTTTCTAATACATTTTAACAATAAAATCTGATTTTTTATAAGCTGTTTTCATTGACTATGCAATTAGTTGCTGACACTGAAAAAAATCTTGAATTACTTAGTAGATAAAATTTGCGTCCCAAAAATGGGACGTTGGCCCTTAATGAGTTAATTTAATTATGATGATTATGCAAAAATTATCACTTTATTCATTAATTAATTGTTTTTTGTTTAAATATTTAATGAATTGCATAAAAATATTATTTGTTTCTATTTGAAATTTCTTCTAAAAATATGAAATTAAAATCTTTTGCTGTTACATCAATTTTGAGCAACTGGTAAAAGCCATAAATGTTAATTCGATAAAAGAAATATATGAACAATAAAGTTGTGATTTTTAATATTATTTTTATTATTAAAATACAAATAAAAGGTCCTAATAACGCATGTCCATATGATACTCTGCTATCTCCAAAACGATGGACATAAACTTTTCAGTTTCTTTCATTCCACAAGATTCTGCGCCATTATTCTGTTGGGTATTTGTTACAAGTCAGTACTAGTTTCTGATTCCTCGATGTCATTATCGAAATAAATCGAAAAACCCGACACAATAACGTTTATTCAAATTATCACAATATTTTACAACAAATTTATATCCACACAATTTTCAATAACAATATCAATCTGCACAGTTTTCAATTTCAATTTTTTAATCTCTCGCGTTGGGATAAGTCTTCCGATGGTAGATCTCCCTTCTGGCACACTAGTATGCAATATTAGGGGTTCGCAGTAAGTTATCTGTGTCTTTATTCTAACCTTTTGATGGATCAACTGGCAATTTCACTAGCTTGTCTTCTCGTTTTATATTGTTCTCATCATTGAATTCTCTTTCTTTTGGAGTTAATTTACTGATAAGGCTCCTCTTGAAGTGATCCTAAAGAATTGCAGATTCGAAAACATAATTATGCACTTTTTTATAAAAACTTATCCGCCTGTCCTATTTTCAGCATTATATATCTTCTGAGTCCCCAAATATTTTTCGTTGGACATCGGAAATGGTAACAATTATGGTAATTATAATAATTTCGAGAAATAATAGCTTTTACTTTAATTTGTTACTTATTAACATAAGTAGTGTAAATTTAAATTATTATGCGCCTTTTTACCATGTATTTATGAAAACTTTTTAATTTAATTTTATTTTGTTGGCGCCATTTGGTGCTTCGGATTAATTCTTATTCCTGCCAATAATCATTGGATTTTAAATTGAAATTAAGTTGTAAATTTGTTTAAATTTTTCTTTAAAATTTATTCTTATTTTTTGCACCTTAATTCATAATTTCTTGTTTTAAGTAGCTGTTATTTATTGGAAATGTTGTAGATTTCGTATGTATTACTCAGATAATAATAACACCATTTCTAAATTGAATCTGCTGTATGCCAAAAAGGAAACACATGCACATTTCCACATATAATTATTTAGTACACTTTTCAACCCATAATTTATTGGTACTTATGCACTTTAATCACCCCCCCCCATTTATTATTTAATTAAATATATTATTATATAATAAAAAATAATAAGAATTAACATGTAATAATCATATTTATATATGATAAACGTCCTTCAATAAATTTCCCAAACGAACGGCCAAATCTCTGATGCCACATGAATTCGACTATATATATTTTCTACGAACTAAAAGGCTCTCATCGATTTCCACCACATTCCCAGGTCCTCCAATGCGTTCCGTATTGCGCAAAAAATGTTCTACCATCACTTCACGACAGAAGTACTTCCAATCGACAACAGTATGTGACCTACCAATACCTAATTGATATTGTAGTTAAGACTGCTCTTGGTTGTCACGTATAAAAAAATATGTGAACTCAATAAGTACTGATATACTTAAGTGGCTGTTCTCAAACCAAGTTCCTTTTGATGTAGATATTTCTTTTCTACATATCCTGATTGGACATCGGAAATAAAAATTTAATGATTATTATTTATTTAAATATTATCAATAATAAATGGGGGGATTAAAGTGCATAAGTGCCAATTTATTTACAACTTGTTTCTGACTAGAAATTGTTCGTAACAGGAATATTGCAGGCACATAATATTAATTTTATGAAGTATTTTGTTACTTTTCAGTGAAATTGGTTCCCTTTTAGCTAAGAAATGCATCAATTTAATGATTTAATCCGGAACACGGACAGAATTTGTTATATTGAATTTGAAACATTGGGAAAGATTCACAAACTTGTTTTGAAGAGAAAGTTTCATTCAAATTGTACAGAAAGCAAATTAAGATGAATGAATTTTCACTCAAGTCAAAACATTTTGTTGGGATTGTTGGTGATTAAAGATTTCAACAATCATTGAATTGACTCTGTGTCCTAATCTATCAACGCAAGCGTATTCAACAACATCTTTCATTTATCCATTCTTATCACCAGAGCAACAATTATATCTTTTGGCCAGATCTGGCATTATGTCAATACGCTTGATCAACCATCGGTGTTTTCGATGAGCTCAATATAGAAGTGGCCCAAAAATATGAATCCCCCAAATTGTCCACAACTTCACCCGATTGAAGATTTTTGGGAAATTCTCAAGCAGTTGTTATATATAAAGGGTTGTGACGAGAATACTCATGCACAAATGTAAAGGTGCATCAAGTTTTATTTAAGGATGTTTGATGTACAGGTTGTACATAAAATGATGCCTTCTGTAAAAACAAAAATTTGTCGAGCCGAAGGTTTGGAGTGAAAATGACGTATTCCGGGGAGATTGATATTTACGAATAGCGAAGGTTGAGACGAACACAGATATACTAATATGAAATCGATGTGGTGTCCTCAGAAAACGATATTCAATAAATGCAAATTAATTAAAACTAAATGAATAATTTATTAGGCATGTAGGAAACCCGACACATATATGAAACCCGAGTGGTAGACAAGTGGATAATATAATTAGGTTTCCTTTTTAAAAAATTAATTTTAAATTATCAAATCGAGATCTGTAAACAAAAGCGAGAGGGTATCTATTCAATTATTCAGTTTGGTCGATGCTAAGTAATTTTGTGCTAATAAGCAGGATAAGTAACAATAAAAAAGTAAACGACAATGTTGGGAAAATGCCAGTTGGTTAAAAATGGAGAAGTACTATATTGTGATTAAAGAGTAAGAAGCTTAGACAATTCAAATCTTAAGAAGATAAAAATTTCCTTTCAGAAAAAATATAAAAAGAGAGCTCAAAAACAAACAAGCCGTCAGTTGGTCGAAAAACAAGAAAGAAATTGAGTGAATAAGGTAGTTGGCGCTCGGAGGACGAAGTCTAGTAATTGAAAGCAAAGTTTAACTCTCGTACCAGATTGTCTACTTTAGCGAACAATATTTATTAGAAAGAAAGGTGCAAATATTGTGACGAATTGTAATTTTGATTGAAGTTTAATAAAGTTATTCTGTGTTGGGTTTCGATTTATTTGTTTAAATAAGAAAACGAGGAGTAAGAGAAAACAGACTTGCAAAATATTAACCCAACAATACAAGAATAATCGGGTTTGGAAATTTCAGTTACTTCTACTTAATCTTTGAAATATATTATCTTATATTGTGTCTAGAAGCACTGACCAATTAATGTCAGTTAATTAAAACAAAATTATATTTTCAAACGTGTGGCAGATTGAATCTATCAATATATGTATGTATTTATAATTGTATTTATAATGATTTATAATTTTATAATTAGTTATCATAAAATGAATGTCTACCAGGCTGTATTTTTAATAATTACATTTATCACACTTTTTGTGTTAATAAATAGATTAGAGATTTTACCCGTCAGAGAAAATAAAAGTTTTCTAAATATCGAGGATTTCTATTTCCGTGCAAGTCGCGATGAGCTGTTGGACTTACATCAAATACCGAAACTAGAGAAACCCAAAGAAAGAATGAAAACTATGACCGCCTTCAGTTACCAAATTTCGAAAAAAGAACGAGAGACATTTTATAAATTGATATCTCTATTTGATCAAATAATGCAAGAACATAAAATCCCATATTTCATTTCTGGTGGCACATTGCTCGGATCGTATAGGAATCACGATTTCCTCCCATGGGATGATGACGTGGACGTCTTCGTAAATGTTGCCAATCGAAAGTGGATGGAAAATGTATATATCAATTTGAACATGACAAATGTTGTACTCTATTACGCTTGGAGTCATGACAAACTATATTTTGTCAATGAAAGCTTTCGTTCAAGTAAATATGGCTGGAAATGGCCATATATCGATATTAATTTCTACAAATCAAACTCAACGCACATTGTCGATATAGCGAGAGCCTATAAACGTTATGAAACGCTGCCGAAATCAGTAATTTTCCCTTTGTCTACCCGACCGTTTTTTACGTTTGATTTACCATCACCAAGAGATGCATTTGCCTATTGTGCTTGGACCTTCGGCTATACTGATATTTGTATTATGTATTCGTATTCTCATATAATTGAAGGCGGACATTCTGGTTATGGTAGAAAGAAATGTTCTCTACTTAAGAACAGATACCCATACGTTAATCGCTATCTTAACAATGATGGCGTTATAGAAGAACTCGTGTACAAAAATGTTGTTATACAACGAATTCTAGTAAATGAACCTAAATACGCAATATCTGAGTCTTTTTCGATTAAATTGAAATATGGGTTTCGATTTCCTTATGATGCCAATCTTCCACCCTTATAATTTGGAAATAAAAGAATAACAATTATATCTTAATTTTTAAAAAATTGAAATGAATATTTTTATTAGACAGTAGTCTTACTTTCGCTCTTTCATTTACCTGCATACCTACCTGTTACCTACCTGTCTACCTACATACCTGCAACACATATTTACTTACTTACTTACCTACATCAAGAGAAATATTTGAAACACTCAAGGCCTCTTTAGTGGGAATTTGGTAATAAGCCCGGTGTTATAGGCTAGAGATCTCAATATGTAGGATTAAGGTTGTGATTTTGATGAAGAGAAAACTGAAAACGAATTTGTTGTACAGACGTATAAATAAGTTCTGATACTTTAGGACATCGATAATAATTGCACCTTAATGCAAGTCGGAGTTGATAAATTTAATTGAGAAATTTGTTTCTTTCCAAATTTATGTTATGAAAATATAAAATGGGTTGGTAAAGCAAATTCAATTTGTGGGAAGTACACTTTCATTAAAATTTTAGATTTATAAATAGTGAAATATTTAGCAGCCCCACGAGACACAAATTTAGTAAATCAGTTAATCAAAATAACCTTCATTCTACCAAAATGTTTCACCCATTTAAACAGTAAAAATGTCATTTGTTTAATTTTTTGTTTAACTATTAACTATTTTATTCCAAGAAAAATTATCTGGCCAGTTTTAGACTTTTATCATTTCAACTTCGACAAGTTTTGAAATAAATTAAGAGAATGCATAATAAATATAAGTAAACCGTTACTCTCATTTATCAGTAGTATAAATAGTTTCAAATACTTAATTATTAATAAGTCTATCATAAATTACACTTGATGTTTTTCAGTGAAAGTATAAAAGTAATATAAATTGGATTTTTGAATAAAAAGTGACAAATTTTAAAATATTTTATTTATTTCAATTTAAAAAAAATGATTTAGTTTCTGAAATTTTTTAATGCTTCAATTTTATTATCAAAATTAATATTAAAATATTTTAGAAAAATTCATGGATAAATGACAAGACAATTTTTGTATTTATAATTTTATTTTTATCTAACATAAAAAGATAATTTCCTTGAAGTCCTATGTAATTCATACGAGGAAATAGTCTGCGTAAGAATTTAAATATCTTGATCATTTAGTTGAATGATCGGTTTTTTGATTGGATCTTAATTTAATTTAAATTTTTTTTATTTAAAAAACTTTAAATTTGAAATTTCTTTTATTATTTTGACAATTTTTCTTTTTTAAAAATTTTATAGGAAGATAATTAAATATGATAAAATGGCCTTCTTCGTCACATATGAAGCATTTAAATTTGGATTTCTTTTTCTTTCACGACACAATAGCACTCATAACTTCTGCTTTCTAGTTTTGGTTTTCTCCACTCAATTTACTCCAATAATTTTCGAGGTTTTTCGAATAAATACTCTATGCAGTTTGTAATGCATTTGATTTTCCAGTTTGAAGACCAATGACAAAAGCCACGGTGATTTCTTCATTAACGATTCTTGCTAATTCCTCTAGGTGTTTTAGAGATCGAAAATATAGTTTCATCCGATTGCCATTTCCTCGATGTATATGACTCCAATACAGCTCAAGCCTTTACCAAAGTGACCTTGAAGTTCATATAACTGCTCTGCAGTTTCAGTCTGAAAGTATAATATATTTAAAGTTGCTCTTTGTAGATGAAGAGGAACTAAGTGTTCTAGATGTAAGGAGGTTCCTAATTGACTTTTCAGCTTAAATTCCTCCACCAACTTGATGATCTTTCCTTCTCCAGAATACATGGGGTAAATTTTAATATTCTTAGCCACGATAGCCTGTAAAATCATTCTTAAAGATAAGACTAATTGACACACGCTTTATTTTGTGCTCAATTGTTTTTAGAGATTACAAAAATACCGCTACGTAATATATACAAATTATACAATGGAATTCTGACTTCTCTGGTAACGACATTCATTGCGCAATTCTATAAAAAATCTATTAAATGTGAGTCTGTGTGTGTTTCATAACACATTTAAACGCTTGATTAATAAAATAAGTTAATTTATTTAAAAATTAAATTCATCACAATTTCAGGTTTTTAAATCGTTGTTAGTAAAACATGCAAAATCTATATTTATAATTTAGTGAGTCATACACGACTGTCATAGACGGGCTTAGTTTTCTGGTTTTATAATAAATTGCATACTAATCATAAATAATAATATCAAATTTTATTTATAAAATAAATCATTAATTTCCAAATAAATTTTCATATAAAATGAAAAACTATCTAAGCTTATTTTTAACAGTAACAATTATATCATTGATATCGTTACTGCTTTATATTGTCAATGAATTTCTAATTTCCGGCAAAAATTACAATATCATCGAAAAAGAATATAATGACAACAGCATGTATTATCGGGCTTCTGAAGATCAGCTCTTAGACCTACATGACATCCCGAATCTTGGTAATCCCATCAAAAGAATGAAATACTTAAAACCTTTTGATTACGCAATGTCAAAGGATGAACGGATCATTTTGTACAATACATTACAATTCTTTGATGAAACAATGAAAAATAATAAAGTCAAATATTTTATATGCTGCGGAACATTATTGGGATCATATAGGCATCATGATTTTATTCCATGGGCTGATAGTATAGATGTACTTGTAGATGTTCGTAATCGTATTCGATTAATAAGTATTTTTAGGAATTTTAGTATATCTGAATATAAGATTTATAAAGGGAAACGGTCTGATAAATTTTACATGAAAAACGAAACCATGTATACCAGTCATTTCCCGTGGAAATGGCCTTATATTGATATTAGTTATTACAATATTAACCAAACGCATATCTTTAGAATTGCTCCTTATGGTAGAAAACGTATAATTATACCAAAATCTATAGTGTTCCCACTATCTATTCGGCCTTTCTATATTTATGATTTACCATCACCAAGAGATGCTTTCGGATATTGTGCTTGGCACTTCGGATATACAGATACATGTATCAGTAAATCCTATTCTCACATCGTTGAAGATGAAAGCTCAAGTTTCGGCTTGATTCAATGTGAGGCTTTTATCGAGAGATATCCGTATGTACATCGTTATAAAATTCAAGATGGAATGATAGAGGAGTTAATTCATAAAGATATTGTCGTACAAAGAATAAAAGTTAATGAACCACTGTATGCAGTGACTGAGTCTTTTGCAATTGCGCTAAAAATGGGATATCTTTATCCAAACAACTCCGGTTTGCCCTGATTGTAAATAAATTGTTTTCGAATTCGCTTTCTTTATAAAGACGTTTTTATTCATGTTTTTTGGAAAATTTATCAAAATTAAATTCACACGATTTTCTTCTTTTAAACTGTAAAATAATTTTTGCTTGAAAAAATTTAATAATTATTCATTAATAATTTAATAAAAATTAAAGAGTAGCTAGTGGAGGACAATGAGAACGGCCCGCATCGGGTAAAACAACCTCTAAAAATATACAAAAAATATATATAGCTATCTAAGTTTTTCATATCTATTCACGGCCTCCTATGGAGTGATCTATCTAATTATTCTAAATTAGTGACACCAGCGCCACATTTGTACGCTGTGAGCTGTGACACTACTGACTGCGACTTCGTAGTTTAGATGCGACCGCAACATTGTCATTTAGGATGACTCGGCATCGGCTACCGATTACTCATTTTATTTCGTATTGGGTATTGTGATATGAAAATATCGTGACGGTAACCGTGATGCCGGATTATTTTAATCACTGTGGTTATAAAAGTATTGAAAAGATATGGATAAACTAACACCAAGGTAAGTTGGTAGTTCAATAATTTGTAATAAAATATACTAAACATTCTTGATTCTGGTAATTATAAATATACCTCCATAATACTGGTAGAGAATATTATTTTAGCTACGTATATATAAACGTATATCAAATACCCCAAAATAGAAATATGCCTTGGGAGTTCTATGCATCTAAGAGGAAAGGTGGGTGTCAGCAGAGAAAAGCAAAATAGGTTAAAATTGATACAGTTCAGAGAATAATTGGATCCATCTTCAAATATGTTATAAAAACTGATATTAGGCAAAGTTCATCAAAAGAAACAGATTCTCACGTTGATCTAAGGAATGATTCAGATAACAGCGACATTACAAAATGGACGACATTTCATGAAGAAAACGAATTAGAAGAAACTTCTGACAATAACAGTGATAATACTGCCACTGTCGAAAACGGTAATAATATGAATAAATCATTAACTATGCAGGACTTAAGAGGCGTCTCACATTGGAGTATACCCGTTCCTGATGTTTGAATTGAGATCATAAAAAAGGAAGTGAACATTTCCGAAACAGAGAAGAACCATTTGGCACTGTATCTAGGTACGGGTTAAATATTAAAGGTTATGTTTGACATCTTTCAGAAATGGTGAAAACTAAATCCTAAAGTGGACAACCATGAAACTTCAGATAAACATCTGAGAAATCTTGAAAAGTGAAAAAGTTTAGAAACGAGACTAAAATTGCACAAACAATAAATGACTCAGCCTTGCAATTAATTTATACTGAAAAACAGAAGTAAAATGGTCTTTTTCTAGATTATTAGATATAACTTTGTTCCTGGAAAAAAAAACCTAACATTTCGTGAACATGATGAAGGAGAAAGCTCTATAAATAAAAGCAACTTCTTAGAACTTGTAAAACTACTTTCAAAGTATGTAGTAGTGCTGAAAAAAACATCATGAATTTGGAGTATGATAAATCATCAAAAGTATCATATCTGTCGTAAGATATACAAAATGAATTCATAAGTTTTTTCGAACAACGTAAAATCTAAACTTGTCAACGAAATTAAATTGGCAAAATATTTCGGTGTCATGTTTGATAGCACACCCGATATTTCACATGTTGATCAAATGTCTGAAGTGATTCGTTTTGTTAAAATTGATTATAGTAAAGTGGAAGTCAAAAATGTTTTCCTTGGATCTTTTCCCTTAAAAAGAAAAGGATCCGATGATCTCAGTGATGTAATTCTCAAGAAACTTGAAAGGGACGGTTTAGATCAGTGTTTCTCAGACTTTTCTCGCTCGCGGCACCTTAAAAAATTTCAAAATGCTCACGGCACACCTACCCAAAAATCAATTTGCAATTTGTATAAGGTAATAAAGACAATTCTGTAATTTTGATCCACAGAAGCGACTTTTTCATACTAAAAAGCTTGATATAGTTTTTGTAATTTATTTTATTAATAACTTTTTTGGGATAAATGTCTCGCGGCACACCGTTTGAGAAACACTGGTTTAGATATTATGATGTGTTGTTCTCAAGCCTTTGACAATGCAGGTATTATGAGTTGCATACATGGAGGAGTACAAGCCATTATTAAAGCAGTAAACAAAATAGCAGTTATTGTTCTATGTATTGATCATTCAATTAATTTATGTGGCCAACACTCATTTGCACAAACTGTATCTTGTGTATCATCTCTTGGAACAGTAGAGTCAATTTTTACATTTTTCTTAGCTTCCACTAGCCAATGTCAAGTGCTTATTAAACACAGCAAAGCATCTGTTAAAATACTTTCAATAACGCGTTGAGGTGCTTATTATGCTGTAGTAAAAATACTAGCAGAAATTTTGATGAGGTTGTGGCTGCAATTTGGGAATTATGTGATCAACAAGAAAATGTAGAAACCAAAGGTGTTGCGCAGAACCTTATACCTGCTGTATGTAATTTCACTTTTCTTTGTCACATTTTACTAATGGAAATAAATTGTGCTCAGATTGCATTGCAAAGTAAAGGCTTGAGTCTTGAATCTTGGCATATTTTTAGTTCTTTCTTGATTCAGTGGGTGATGGTCCATGGAGGTTTTTGTATATATTATAAGAACTTTTTTCAATTTTCACCTTTGGTTTCTTTTCAATTGACATTGTATTTATTAAAAAGCTTGACTGAATTATTAAAGGTTTTTTATGATATTCACGAATTTGCGGCACTGCCTTCTCAAATGATTTTGATTTATAAAATACAATTATTTTCCACGAAAATATATTTAAATATTGGAAATGTGTGTTATATTATTTTAACTTCATCTTTGATCTGTTTTCATTTAAAATTTAATTTATTTTTTTTTCTTGATTTAACTTTAATTGCAAATAAACATATCCCGTTTATTGTTTTTATACTAACTTTTAAATCAAACAATTTAAATTTAAATATATTTTTAAATTTTTAAAAATTCCGTTTATGTGAAGTTTTAAAATTGAAATTTTTATATTAAATTGTTAATGATATTAAAACTGATAATATTATAAGCATTTTACATTTTAAATTTTAATATTTATTTTAAATCACAAGTATTATTTAATTTTTCTAATAACGTTCCTCCAAGACATCCCCTGAGGAGATAAATGATTGCCCGTGTAATTATACATAATTGCAGTAATCTACATTGTAAGATGATATAATAATTTCCAAAGAATTACTTACATAACCAGGTCACCAGACCTTGATATCTATTGAATGATGCGGGAATGCTTGTATAACTAAATTAAGTAAGTATGTTTGTCTTCTGTGTCAACAGTATCACTTAAACTAATAATTCTCCCTTTTGTAGATTACGCAATTCAATGTACTATAAATAGTATAACGATTGTGTGTTCCGTTTAGATTTTTGTAGTGAATAAATATTTCTGTGAAACTATGTCTTTTTCTAACATGGCGACCACGCCAGGACTCCAGAACTATATCAAGCCACCTAATCAATTGCTGCCAAATGGTGATTTAGAAATTTTTATTTTGGAATTGAAGAGATTTTTCGAATTCACTCAACAACCGCAAGAAACTCAAGAAATTTTTACCAAGGCCTTTCTGTCGGTAGAGTTGATCCAGAAATATGAAGAAGTACAGAGCGATTATTCAGGCTATGAAGAAAGATTAAGAAAAGCGTTCGAGCCAAGGAAAAATCTAGCCATGGATCTAGACGCAGCTTTAAGATATCGAAAAGGAAATGACTCGTGCACCGAATTTTTCAATAAAGTGGAAAAGCTCGTCGACAATGTTCTTCGACACAAATTAACAAAACCGGCATTAATGTTATTTTTAATGCAGAATGCAATGGAAGATATGGAAACAAAAAAAGAATTGAAATTAAGAGAAGTTAAATCAGTAGATAAGGCCAAGGAAGTGATATCAAGAATGGAAGAAATTCAAAAAGAGCTTTCAAGTGAGCAATCATTAGCTTCTCTACATGAAAATAAATCTTATGCGGAGACAGTCAAAAGTCCGAGAAAAACTCAGTTGTACCAACAGAATAAGACGCCAATATTTTCTAACTCTAGAACCAATGAGGCCGCGAACTTCAATATGCCAAATAAAAGTGACTGGAAGAACGGGACCAGGCGATTTAAACTGCAGAGATGTTGGGCGTGTGGAGAGCAAGGACATATTCGAGCAGAATGCCCAAACGTAAAATGCTCTCAATGTTCCAAAAATGGTCATTTCAAGCATCAATGTTGGGACATCAGAAGAAATTCAGTTAAAACAGAAGCATATTACAACGGAAGAAATTATGATAGAAACCAAAAACAATTTGGATCTAGAGGACAATATCAAAGCAGAAACCAATCTTCAGACAGAGGACCACATCGAAGACAATGCAATGCGATATACGACTACGAATACGAGGAAGGAGAGCTGATTCAACAGGATGACATGCAAAAAGATTGCGAACAGCTAAAAGGGGAGGCTCCAGTTTCAAGGGAGTTGCTAGGAGCCATAAATTTGGTTTAAGTAAGTATATTGTTGACACAGAATGTTTGAATTTGAATGCTTGTGATTTCAAGATTTCCGTAATGAATGAATTTAAAGATGATTTAAAAATTAATGATGTAATTATGAATGATTGTGAATGTTTTGACTTTGAAAATTATTTTGAATATAGTTTTTATGAAATTAATAACAAAATTGATAAGATTATGAGTATCGATATAATTAATAATAAAGTTAATGAAAATAAAGAAAGACCTTTTGCACCTAAATTCGTTTACGAAAGAATGAATGGCAGACCTAGTGTAGGTATTTGGCTGGAAAATAAAATAAAAGTTGATTGTCTTTTGGATACCGGGGCTAGAATAAACGTGATTAGCGAAGATGTTGTTAGTAAATTAAAGTTGCGTGATAAAATAGGGGAATCCAATATTATGGTTACATGTGCAAACGAGAGCACACTTAAAATCATAGGAACAATATTACTAAAAGTGAGAATTTCGGGATTAGAATTGGTAATAAGATTCTTTGTGGCAAATAAGATTAACCCGAGCGTAATTGCAGGCGTAGAAATGATGAATTGTTTTGATATTAAATTACAGGCAGTAACTAAAGTAAAATTAAAAAATCAATTAATGAATTTAGAGGAAAACAATTTGAAAGGAATTATCGACCCAACGATTAATAAATTACTTAAAGAATTTTCGGATATATTCATGAAAAATAAATGGGATGTAGGAAAAACACAGTTAATTAAACATAAGATAGTTACTAGAGGTAGCCCAGTGACAATTAATCCTAGACGTCAGCCGATTCATATTGCTCACAAAATACAAGACATGCTAAAAGACATGGAAGAAGCAGGAATTATAAAAAAATGTGACTCGGTGTGGAATAGCCCATTGGTATGTGTGTTAAAAAAGAATAAATCAGATATTAGAATATGTTTGGATTTTCGGGCACTAAATGCAATTACGGAGAGACCTCGATTTCCAATACCAAATATTGAAGAGATGATGGATATCCTAAATGGAGCACAGATATTTAGTACTATCGATCTTGGTAATGCTTATTATCAAGTGGAATTAGAAGAGGAATCAAAAATAAAGACTGCATTTTCAACAAAAGATGGTCAATATTGTTTTAACCGAATGCCTTTTGGAATTGCAGCTGCTCCAGCAACTTTTCAAAAATTAATGACTCAAGTTTTGGGTGATCTTAATTGGAGAGAAGCAATTGTTTATTTAGACGATATCCTTATATTTGCAGATAATGAAATCGAACATAAAAAAAGACTAGAAAGAGTTTTTCGAAAGATTCAAGAGGCTGGTTTGAAAATAAGCTTAGAAAAATGTTGTTTTAACAAACTAGAAATAAAATTTTTGGGACATATTATAAATAAAAATGGTATTAAGACAGATTATGAAAAGATAAAAGCAATGCAAGAATATGAAAAACCAAAATGTATTAAACGTTTAAGAAGCTTTCTAGGCTTAACAAATTATTATCGAAAATTTGTTAAAGATTACGCCAAGTATGCAAGACCATTAGAAAGGTTATGTGGGTCTAACAAAGATAAACTTATATGGACTGAAGAATGTGAAACACATTTCAACACGCTAAAGAAAGCGTTAACGTCTACCCCAGTACTAGGATTTCCGGATTTACGAAAAACCTTTATTTTAGATACAGATGCTAGTTTCGATACGATTGGGGGAGTGCTTTCGCAGTTGAGTAGTAATGGACAAGAACAAGTTATTGCATATGGATCAAAGACAATGAATAAGCACGAAATCGGTTACTGCATTACGCGAAAGGAATTGCTTGCAATCTATCATTTTACTCGGCATTTCAAACACTATCTATATGGAAAAAGATTTACTTTAAGAACCGATCATAAAGCTATAACCTTTATGATAAATACAAAAAAGCCAATTACAGCACAATTCCAGACATGGATTAACTATTTAAGTGGGCTAGATATCAAATTAGAATACAGAAAAGGAGAATTGCATGCTAACGCAGATGCCCTATCAAGGAAAGACTGTACTTCATGTAGTCAGTGCCAAACAGTTCATGAAAACGCCAAGGTAGATAAAAATAAAACTAAAATATTGGCCATAGAAAATATGGACCAAGAAATAAAAGTAAATAATGAAGGTGTAATTTTTAATATACATAAAGACTTATGTCACGCAGGGGTAAAAAAAATTTACGAATATGCACGGAAAAATATGAAAATGAAAATTAGTGAAAATGAAGTTAGAAGAGTGATTGAAAATTGTGAACAGTGTCAGAAACGGAAGACGTGGACAAGACGAACAAAAGAACCGCTGATTAAACAGAGTACAGATGAAGTTTTCAAAGAGATATTTATTGATTTCTGTGGACCATTTAAGAAAACAATTCATGGAAAACAATATATTTTAGCTATAATTGATCAATTCAGTAGGTATATATCATTGACGGCAGTTGCTCATCAGGATGAAAAGACGACGGCAAAGATTTTAAGAGAAAATTGGATTTTGAAATTTGGTGCCCCTAAAATAATTCACTCCGATAGAGGAAAAACATTTGAATCTCAACTCCTTTTAGAAGTGTTGAAAACGCATCATATTACAATAATATATTCAAGCCCATATCATCATAGTACAAACGGTTTAGTTGAGAGGCAATATAGAACTATAAGGGATGCAATTGCAATTACGTTAAAAGACAAACGGCATAAAGATTGGGCAGAAATATTGCCAGATGTGGAATTTATGTTAAATGCGACGATACAGCAGACAACCGGATTTTCGCCCTCTGAAATAATATTTGGACGGAATATTTGTAGACAATGGATGGAAAACGAGAATTTGGATATACAAAATAATGATGCTAATAATCGGAGAAGGGAGATCGTAGAGGGAATTAAACATAAACAAAACATAGAAAAGAATTTAATTACACAAAATTATAGGAATTTTGAAGTTGGAGACCAAGTATTGGTTAAAAAAGAAAATACTAGAAAGATGGATGAACGTTATGAAGGGCCTTATGAAATAACTGGAAAACGACATGACAGAAGCTATGTTCTAAAGAATAAGCAAGGCAAAGAAATAATTCGAAATGTAGAATGGATCAAAAGTTTTAAATGGAGGGGGATGTAAGATGATATAATAATTTCCAAAGAATTACTTACATAACCAGGTCACCAGACCTTGATATCTATTGAATGATGCGGGAATGCTTGTATAACTAAATTAAGTAAGTATGTTTGTCTTCTGTGTCAACAGTATCACTTAAACTAATAATTCTCCCTTTTGTAGATTACGCAATTCAATGTACTATAAATAGTATAACGATTGTGTGTTCCGTTTAGATTTTTGTAGTGAATAAATATTTCTGTGAAACTATGTCTTTTTCTAACATACATAAAATAATAAATTTAATACAATTTAATTAGTTTCAAAAAATATCTCTATTATTATTGTTATGTATAAATACTTTAAAAATTTTAAAAATTATAAAATAATCAAATCAGAAAAATTTACAAAATTCACTCCCTATAAAATCCTTATCTGAACTAGAAATGTCATTGTTCTCTATTTTATATTGTATTAGTTATCAAAGGAAGAATAAGTAGTATAGCATTTTATATTATATATTTTAGTTTAGTCCTTTTAAAGTTGAAAGTCGTAGAAATAAATTGGACTATTACTCTATTACTATTTCGGTAGGAAATTGTTTGTAGCTGGCTTCTCATGTTCATAATAATAATAATAATAAGACCGAATGAATGAAATATTTTTTTCAAAACTGCATACAAATTGAATATCAAACATTTATTCACAGAGACACAATTTGAAAATTCTTTTAAACGGAAGGATAATTTTAAATCGATTTTCTTTGGTATATAAGGTCTTTTACCTTTACTCCATTTCTAAACAAATATTTTAAAAACTATTATTTCGTTGTTCGGTTTTATTATTTAAATATGAACATTCGTAATGTATTTTTCAAACGAAATAATATTTCCAATCTCGTTTAATGGTTTTATTTTTTTTCAAATAAATATTTTCAAATAATTAATATAAACTAATCCCATAGTAATGATAAAAAAATAATATAAATAATTAATGGTAATAAAATGGGACATGAATAATTAATGCACCAAACGGATGAAAACATCTGTTCATTAATTGTATGTCTTAAAATTAGTCGTGCAAAAAATATATTTTTAAATAAATTCTTAAATTATTCTTATAAAATAGTTTTAAATTTTTCTGAAAATAATTTTCTTTCAAACTTGATAAATTTGATTATTCTCGATAAGGGGCAAAATATGAACATTTTGAAATAATTTTCACTAATATTTAAATTATTAAAACAAATGCTTAATTCATTTTAAGTTTAAACCAACACAAATTAATGTTCAATTATTGAGAAAATAAAATAAAACAATAAAATAAATAGGAAACTTTAATATATTGTCACGGATTAAAAATTTAGTTTAAATAAATTTAATTTATTAATTTAAATTTATGCATAATAGTTATGATAATGGTAAGTTATTTCAAATAAATTTTAAATTTCTTGGGGCATTAAGCTTAATTAACTAAGGAAAGACGTACTTGCTTGAAGTATAATAATGATAATAATAACAATAATAATAATAATAATTATTATTATTATTATTATTATTATTATTATTATTATTATTATTATTATTATTATTATTATTATTATTATTATTATTATTATTATTATTATTATTATTATTATTATTATTATTATTATTATTATTATTATTATTATTATTATTATTATTATTATTATTGGCTTCAATAGAAACATCATATACAGTTACTTATATTAGTTATTTAATATATTGCATGTTGATCCTTTATTAAGTTGGTTAAAAAATTGTTTGAATACATGTACTACTTTTTAATTTAAGTTATGCATTAAAATTAATTTAACCCGTGCACCCGTAATCAACATATATTAATTTAAAAACAGTGAATCTATTTAATTTTTATTCGTCGATATACTACTTATATATTAACAGTAATCTATTATAACATATATTTACAATAATAAAATTACTGACAATTTTGTTTTATTTATAATCATAAACATGCGTAATTATCATCATCATTAATTATTATCATCAACATATAAATTACTGTTGTATTTATTTCCGTAACTTATGCTGGCGTTAGCATAGTTTTGTACAGAAACACTATAAAAGTATGTTTAATTACAGTAGTATATATAGTATTGTTGAGAATTTTTTGTTGAAAATAAAATTTAGTTGTATCAGGTCTTGTTTGATAAATAAATTAACAGCTGATAAAATGTACTCAAGTTAAGGTCATTTTTATTACAATTCTCATGTGTTTTTTTAATTTTATTGTAACCTTTTACAATTTTATTAGAGGTTTCTAAATTATATCGATTATTTAATTTTCAGAAAAACGTCTTGAGAAGCGCGAAAATGACCACCTGGAACAAACCGACCCGACAGTAACGATCATTTCGGTTTTGACGAGCACTTTTCAGAAATATGGAGAAAAACTATTATCTGTATCAAAATCAGCTTCAAATCGCTTGAATTCTGGAGAAATTGCCCAATTAATATGGCCCACAATAGCAAATTGGGCTCATTTGGAAATGCAATTTTATGCATTTGTGCAATCATATGGGTATTTTGGGTCGGAAATAAATACATCCACAAACGATAAACTAAGAATAATTTCTAGAAATATTCCTGGACTATCGTTAGACAATAAAATAAGCGTAAGAATTATTATTGAATTATCAATGATGTTAAAGCATATTTAATAAAAATATTTGTTTATTAAAATCGAAACTTAGACATTCAACCAAAGCACTATTTATACCACTCATTCAATACATTCAATTACATAATCTAACTATTACATTTCAAATTTGAATCTGCTATAAGTAGACAATTTTTAAGTCACACTCACGTGAAATCTTTGTGGTTTTATACTGACTGATAACGTGCAAATAATTTAAAAGCTTGTCTGATTTTGTTTTTCATTTTAATGAGTGTAATGAGATCTAGATAGATTAGTTCCGTCAAAGGGACTATATACCACTAACAAGTAACTGTGCTTACATCAGGCAATGTATACATTTTTCTATTTGTAGAGGATTGAATTTGTAAACGGTGTATACACAGTTCTGGTATCATCATCTGGCTATTTTAGTACTAGTTACACTTAGTGCACCTCAGCGCAACAAAAAACTTTTCTCAGAATATAATAGCACGATAAACAATTTCAGAGGCGTAGCCAGGGGGAGTCCTTAGATGCTCGGGGACCCCCCCCCCCTCTTGATTGGTATTTAATACAAGTTTTAACGGTTTTAATTTTTTGAATTAAACATATTGTTTATAAATTTTTTTTAAATAAATTCAACCAATAAAATTGATTTAATTGAATTGATCATTAATTAAAGGTAAGTAAATCGAGTCAAATCATTTTTAAACGTTCATGTAAAGAATAACTTAATATATTCTAGAAATAAAATGAAGAGAAATAAATATGGATCTATTCATAACTATTTTACAAAAGTAAAAAAGACAGCGGATGGAATTGATGAGTACAATAATAATGACAATAGTTACGTCGCGAATGAGCCAAAATCAGAAAAAGAAAACGGAGATACAACTCAAAGTCTACCAGCAACTAATGAGACATCGAATCGATCAAGTAATGTACTATCAGGTGACATTAGATTTTATCAAAATGTTACATCACTGAGCGATGATGAAAAAATCAATGCAATCTCAATATGATCGAAAATCCGGATTATCCATACAACTATCCACAGACAACTATACACGAAAAGAACAGAAAATTTCAGTGGACTTGGTTTAAAAATTTTCCATGGTTGGTTTATTCAAAATCTACAGATAGTGCTTTTTGTAAATTTTGCTACTTTTTTGAAAGCGAAAAAGATTGAAATTTGATTTCGGTGGGTTTCAAAAATTGGCATAAAAGTTCAGAAAATTTTACACATCATCAAAGCACTGCTTCTCATCTGAAAACTGTAGCTATTGTGACATCTCTAAGCTCTATATCGGAAGGAAAAACTCAATTAATATGATAATTAAAAAAGAATTGAATTTGGAAAAGCAGAAGAATCACTTATTGTTATATCTAATCATAGAATCTAATATTTTATGTGGTCGTCAAAACATTCCGTTGGGTGGAAAATATGATTCAGGCTCATTACTTTCAACAGATAACAGTGTAAATGATGGAAATTTACGAGCCCTCCTTCGATGGCGAGCACACAAAATGCTCCAAAACATACAAATTATCTGAGTCCTACGATTCAAAACGAAATCATCTCAATAATTGAAAAAATTATTATCAAACTTCGAATAGCTAAATTGCGTTACTTCGATTTCGATAAGCTTTAAATCAATGAAGACTTTTTAAAATTTGTTCCAATAATCGTTAATGAGAACTTTTCAAGAACTTAATGTAGATTTAAGCTTCTGTGTCGGTCAGGGATATAATGGAGTGGCTGTTATGGCAGGATAGAAATCAGGCGTTGCAAGAAGAATTAGAGATAGTTTTCCAAGCGCTATCTACATTCATTGCATGAATCACAGTCTTAATTTGGCATTGACAGATTCGTGTAATATTGCCTAACTTAAAAGCTGTACTGAGAAAATTAAGCAAATTTTCAACTTTCTTAATACACCAAAGCGTCAGCAAGTTCTTTAAGAAAGCATTGCAGAAAAATGTCCAGAAAGCACAAAGAAGAAGTTAAAAAATATATGTCCTACACGATTTATAGAACGCCATCAAACAACTGCTAATTTCGCTGAACTTTACGATGGAGTTGTCTCTGGCTTACAGAGCATTGTTGAATGGAATGATGATCCTTCACATTTAGTAATTGGACACTTAAATACGATTCTTAAATTTGAATTTATAATGTCTTTATTGTCACTTGAATATACACTGAGCATTACTGTAGGACTTAGCAGATATTTACAATCAGTTTCGATCGACATAATAAAACCTATAGAAGCATAATCAGATATTATTGACACATTCAAGGAAATTGAGAGAGATTTATCAAACAAGTTTGATGCGATATATTCAAATGCAACAAAAATTTCTGAAAAATATGAAATTGATATTCGAAAACCGAGATTTTGTAGTAGACCACGTATAGTTATTTTAAGCGCAAAAGAATATTATCAAAATATTTTATTCAAACCGCTTATTAGTAATTTCCGCTGCGAACTTGAGGAAAGATTTCAAAAGCATAAAGAAATTTTGACAGAATTTCGAATAATTGCTAACCACAACATTATTGCTGAAGAAGAAATTGCGAAAGCTGTTGATGATATTTTGGACTTTTATGGTGGTTACTTGCAAGCTTCAGCAACTCAATTAAGGACAGAAATTAAAATATGGAATTTGAGATTATCAAAGCTTGTTGAAAAACCGAATTCAATAATCGATCATATCAAGTCTTGTAATAGTTTTAAAGTTGCTTTCAATAAGGATAGTTCAATTGTACGCTTGAAAGAAGCTTTAGTAAATTTAATTTAATCAAAACTTTTGACCGTGCTACTATGACTGAGGATCGCTTAAATGGATTAGTAAATATTTATAGAGATGAGTCAATTGAGATCGAAAAAGTTTTGAATGAAATGTCAAAATCTGCCCGTAGAATCAAAATAAATGTATGAATTATGAAAAAGTTAAAATTTTTGAAATAAATTTTAAAATTTTAAGTTTTTGTGGTTCAAAAAAATTTTTTTTTGGGCACCCCTCTTCAAGAATTCTTGGCTACGCCCCTGAACAATTTACTTTCGGGTCACGACTTTATTTCAATCTCAAGTCAAAATAGCTTTAACGGAATTTAATGAATAGTTAACCAATATTTTTGTCTTTATGCAAGTCTTTAGAAGCAAATAAAGGTTTTTATATTTTTTAATGCATCCCTAAATCTCACTTTTCCGACATAATATAAAGAATTATAAAGACCAAAATTATTAGCAATAACAAATGAAATAAATATATATTCAAAAATTTATAGAAAGAATTTTACTTCACTCAATTTTTTAAACATTATAACATTATTATTTGAAATCATCACATAAAGAAAATAATGATATTTATAAAATTAATAATAATAATATTATAAGAACTTTTTTTTAAAATTTCACCAAAGATGTCTTTTCAATTAACATTGTATTTATTAAAAATATTGACTATGAAAAGATCACTTGAAAAAGCCTGTGCCGAAAATTCGTGAATATCAAATAAAAACATCGATATCTTTATTGATTCACAGTCGAATTTTTTAATAAATACAATGTCAATTGAAAAGAAATCAAAGGTGAAAATTTATAAAAGTTCTTATAATAATATTATTAATAGTATATTTTAATATAAGTAAAAACGCCAAATCCAATATGAATAAATATATATATATATATATATTGAATTTTGTATTTTTACTTACATTTAAATCAATACCATTATTTAATGACTATTATAATCAGTATATTTTTAATTTTAAATTAAACGTTTTAATTTTATCCAATTTATTTCACACTTTTTGAAACTGTTAAATTATGGAATGAAATTCAATTTTTGTCATTCATTTTTTTGATGCGAAGGATGTCAAAATATTTGAAGAATAAAGGTATAAACCGGAATTAGATAGTTTTCGGTTCAAATTATATTTTATAATAATTAATAATTTTGTTAATAATTATTGTTATTTATCATATTTAGAATTTGAAAAAATCTCTTTTGGAATATTACGCAGTCAAATGCAGCGAAAGGGTGAATCAATTATTAGATCTTGGTTTTATGCAGAAATGTACAAAATTTGACTCATATAATGGAGGTGCTCAAAATCTTTCTCCATCTGCATATGCACAAGGCGCTATTCTTGGAGTTTTGGAACCAATTTACAGATCCATCCAGTTTTGTTCAAATTACTCACAATATGATGCTTTGTCGTGTACAATTGAAATATTTTCCTCGTCTTGGCTACAAAAACTTGATATCATCACCAAAGAAAAGTAAGAAATTTTTACATTCTAAGATTTAATGAAATAGAAATAAGAGTTTTTTAAGAATTATTATATCCAAATCAAATGTGATTAAACAAATTTAAAATCATATTTTGATTTTAAATCATTTTAAAAGGAAAATTTAAATTTAAATTCAAAACAATGATTTAAAATTAAATTTTATAAACATCTAAAATTCAAGAAATTCAAGAAGCCTTTATCAAACTTTATTTGTTTGTTAACTTCCAAAATTGTAAATTTATTTTGACATTTTTCCGGATATCCGATCGACTTGAAACTTTGCACAAATACGTATTTCCAATATTTAATATACATAATGTAAATGAGCTTAATGCAACATTTTATATAGTCAATAATTTACTTTTATGATCAAGATATATATGTTCTTCTCTTTTGTATAAATTATAAGTGTTGTAAATAGACACGAGCCAGTGAATTTTTGAAATATATTAAATTAAGGGTAATATAGACAATACACGTCCAAAAAACAATGAGAATAAATAGTTGTATAAATAAGAAAATTAAAAACAAGATTTTGTTAAGACGCGCTAAAAATAAAAATTATTTCTCCTAGAAATCAAGCTTGAAAGTAAATATCCGTTTTTATATAAATATTTATATTATTCTATGCATTTTGATATATTTGTTATTGCATGATTGTAATACTCAATATTTAAACATTTTTTATGACGTTTTAAAATCTGAGATCAAACATATAAATAAAGCTTGTTCTAAAAAATATTTTAATTTTGAAAAACTATTGACACATGTAAGACCTAGATGAATAAAAAATAAATATGCATCATCACATATCATAATTTCCGCTGTCTGTCTGTCTGGATAGAACGCTTTTAAAAAATTATATACTACTTTATAATTATAAGTAGATAAATATTAAAAAAATTATTTTAGTTAAAGAGACATCATATCAGAAGCAATTACTTAATAACTCGAAAACATTTACTAAAAATATTGTCATTAAAAAAATATTGTCATTTCAATTAAATAAGGTTTTTATGGCTATACGTTTAGAATTTTCAGTCGGGAAAAAATAGCTTCGTCATTTTTGACGTGTAACAGTTTGTATAATAATAATATTCAATCGTATTTTGATAAATTTATTTAATTATATTAGGATTATTAAATATTATTGGATGTGATTATATAATTACTAATGAATTTATAAGTATAATAATTTGTATTGGATCTGTCTAGAACCTGATGATGACAACTGAGCTATTAAAATTTAATATAAATATATACCCTAAGTTCTTGTCTATAAGCCGGACTCGTGCATAAACCGGTTTCTCTAAATCACATATATTAAAAAAATTTTTTTTTATCTTAGATAAGCCGGACTCATGGATAAGCCGTAAAGTAAAATATTCAGAAGAGTATGGCAATGCGGCAGCAGCTAAGGAGTTTGGAACAGATGAGTCAAATATCCGGAGGTGGAAAAAACAAAAGCCTGTTATTAAAGCGATGCCTCCGAAGAAGCGTTGCCGTCGTTCTCGAAAAGAGTTCTGGCCGGAATTATAGCTGCATTTGAAAGCGTGGATTCTCTCTATACGCAATGAGAATAGACGAGTAACGACCACTGGAATTCGTTTGAAAGCGAAGGAATTGGCGAAACACTTAAAAATCAACAACTTTAATGGCAACAAGTGTTGGTGTTTTCTGTTCATGAAACGACATAATTTAACTGTAAGAGCTACTACATCTATAGGACAAAAGTTGCCAGTCGATTGGGTAGAAAAAATGGCTGTTTTTGGCGAGTTTGTCAAAAATGCGACCAATGGAGTCAATCACGAACAGATCGGTAATATGGACGAAATTTCCATCAGTTTCGATATGCCCAGTGGATATACGGTTGACACAAAGGGATCCACAGATGTTAGAATTACTACAACTGGCAGTGAAAAGTGTAATTTCACTGTTGTCTTGTGTGTTACAGCTAACGGGGGAAAATGCAAACCTTTAGTGATTTTCAAGCGCAAAACAATACCTAAAGATGTCTTTCCTAAAGGAGTAATTGTTACTGCAAACGAAAAAGGGTGGGTCGATGGAAGTATTGTTAACTATTGGTTAGAGAATATTTGGCGTAAACGCAAAAATTCATTTTTTTGCAATAAATCTGTTTTAATATATGATTCAGCTCGGCCACATATCACGCAAGATGTCAAAGATAATGTGGGAAAATATTCCCAGTTGGTCGTAATCCCCGGGGGCCTGACATCAAAATTACAACCCCTGGATCTAAGTGTTAATAAATCCTTTAAATCAAAAATACGTGATAAATGGGAGAACTGGATGGTCAATGGATATCATTCGTTTACTAAGTCGGGACAAATTAAAAAGGCCTCATATTCAGAAGTATGTCGGTGGATCGACGAATGCTGGGATGAAATAACGGTGGATTGCATTAAAAATGGATTTAAGGCTGCGAATATCTGTGAATATTCAAATGAAGAGGCAATAAGGGTCACTTGTAGCGAAGAAGAATTTGAAGAAGAATCCGAGAGCGAAATTGAATCAGAAATTCCAGCATCTTATAATGATATTCTTGAGTTTTTCAATACTGAATCAGGAGAAGAATTTTATGGCTTTGATTAATCGAGAATTTAAATTAAAAGGAAAATTATTAGTGGGCAAATATTTTTTTAAAAATGCATAACCTTTTCATTTAATATATTTTGTGTATAAGCCGTACTTATGTATAAGCCGATACTGTTTTTATGAATGTCGGATTGATTTTTTTTTAGATAAGCCGCGGCTTATAGACAAGAACTTAGGGTATTAAAATTTGATGTTTTTTTATTTATTATCGTTATTATTATTTTTTATTTTTATCGTCTCATTATCATTATTATTTCTAGAGTTTTTTCTGAAATTCAATTGCAAAAAGACGTTGGTCTAATTGCTGAATGGATTTTAGCCAAGAAATCGCTTTCTGATTCTCTTAAGAGAGAATTACTTCGTCAAGAGTCTCTAGTTGAATTGGAAAATAGAGTCACGATGTTGCTCTCTGTACAGGATAAATCGAAATCGGAAATCGGTTTTCTTCAACGTCAAACATCAGAAATGGGTTTGAAAGTAGCAAAATTTTATGAAGAGCTTTGCTCAAGATCCAACAGTCCAAACGATCAAGTTTCTCCAAATATCTCAACGAAATCTAATTTATCATCTTTTGGTAGTCTGCTCACAAAAAGCGGACAGGCATATTTCCGCTCAAATAAATCTGATAAATAATTATGCAATAGTGTCTCCCGGTTTTTTAGTGATTTACAATTATTTTTGTTGTTAAATTAGCCTAGATAAATTTACCGTTAGTTCTGGTTTGATAAAATGACATGAATATTTTTCAGTGAAAATGTGAACATTTCGAAACAAAAAGACCAATTTTGTTTAACTATATAGTTAGATGTATTGTGTATATTATCATATTTATCGGTTTTTGAAATAAATAAACCGGTAATAAAATTAGTTTTTGCGAGATATTTTAAAATATTTAGCTAATCTAAATTTTTATTTACTTTTTCATCATAAACTTTATCATCATCATCATCATCATCATCATCATCATATTATTATTATTATTATTATTATTATTATTATTATTATTATTATTATTATAATTATTATTATTATTATTATTATTATTATTATTATTATTATTATTATTATTATTATTATTATTATTATGGTTTTCCAATGGTTTTAAATTAAAGTTTTTTATCTAAAAAATCCTGTTCACTCAAATTCTAAAAACAGTAAAAGGGAAAATTTCATTATATATAATTATATATAATCATTGAATATAATTAAAATAAAATTTTAAATTGGTGTTTAAATATATATAGTACTGCATCCATACATACATTATATTATAATTTACTAGTATTAAAATTCTATATTTATTTATAACTCATTAGGCAATATATATTATATGACTCCACATAGTACTTTATTTTTCTTTACCAATAGTAATAGTTTTGTTCAAATTACTTGAACCACGTATGATGCACAGAGCAATATTTAAACTTTTTACTACTGTTGTAGTCAAACGTTCTGTGCATCATATATCAATCAGTATCAAATCAAAATGGCGCCGTAACAAAAGCGCGCAATGCTAAGTTTGTTGAGATGGCCGGTTGGTTGATCGTTCGTCGCCAAGACTGACGTGTCACAAAAGTTACGCAATGAGAAAGAGGACACAAGTACTATTTATTAATAATATTTCATTTGCCTTGCGCGCTTTTGTCGGGTCACCAATCAAAATACAAAATAATACAAATTGTGGTCCAATTATGATGCGCAAGCGTATCAATTCAAGTCAATGTAGTGTTTTCCGAATTATCCATTTACTCGACAAAAATTATTGGACAAAACTTTTTATATATATATATATTAAATTGAAATATTATAATATATGTTGTTTTAATAACGAAAAAAATGAATCTTCAGTAAAAAAATACCAGAGCACAAAAAATGGAAGATCGGCCAAATTGTGATTATAATAAAAATATTTATTGGGATTATTGAAGTTTTATTCCTACTCACTAAAATTGGTGTCAGAACTGACGAAAATTCAATGAAATCTCCGACCAAATTGGAGAAAGCTTCGAAAACTTATACTGACGTTATGATCGTCAATGAAAACATTATTCAAGATTGAATGACCCTTAAAGTTCCTGCGGTTTCTCCATTAATCAATTGTACAAATCTAAGCCCATATTCAAATTTCTGGGGTGACAGGACAGAAAGCGGATCTTACAACCGATTGGAAAATTACTGCGACTTTCAGAAAATAAAAAAGAAAGGAATTTCTAAGTCCCACACGGTTCATAGTATTTATTTTATTGAACTAAACTTATTAAGCATTGTAAACTCAACATTTCTACCTGACGCTGACGACAAATTTCCAGCCGGCGATATAATTCCTTTTGCAAAGGCTGCTGAGAAAACAAATGCCCATTTGTACATTGTCAATACGAAATTGCATGGCTATTTATGCACCCCAATGTAAAATTATGGACGCTTAGATCAATTAACAAATCAACAGATTGACATTCATTTCCACCGATCGAACACAATCGTACCTCGTAGACAAATGGGAATCGGTTCCACCCGAACAATATGCTGAATCAGACCTCAAACACTTTGAAAACCGCAACTATGACACGTATCATTTATATTATTATACTATAACTATCTTATATCTGTGTATATCTATACATCTATATTCTTATAAACACATATAACTTCGTTCATGTTTTCCCAAAATTCTACCCAGTCCTCATTCTACACCATCACTACAAAGCACGCCTGCACCATTACACAATTTTTCATACACAACAGAGATTCTTCAATCACCACCGACATATCTTCCCTAAAATCTGTCTTAACACGCTTCAATAACAGCATATCTCAAGTACGTATCAGCATAGATCTACACGTAGATATTGCTGCATTTCACCACATTTATAACACATATTTTTACTTATCGATCAACGGGCTTCGCATCACTACAACTTCGCGGATCAAACCACATTCGATTTTAGACGTTCATTTCCACCTGAAAAACCAACTTTCTCATCCCTTTCTATTCTATCATGTTCTTTCTGGATCCAGATGGTATCTCCTCGTCATGGTTTCGCATCTTTAAAATTTGCACGTAACTGATCTTTCCAAAAACACTCAACTATTGAAGCACCAATTCCTCTCCGCATTCCTCTACCATCTACAAACCTCACTCGCATTGGTCGACTCCCAAGACCCATACCACCTTGCCAAAGTAGCCGATCGCATCCATACACTTCACTATCATAAACCACGCCGATATTTACACAGCACCATCTCCATCTCCAATCGTGAACGCAACCCATACCCCTGATAACCCCTTCGCTCGCAACGCCGAAAGATATTTCAGCAACACATGCACAACATCGTAATCATCCACTAACAACACGCACCACCCAACCAACATTCATAAGACCATCAAAGCCACCAGTAACAATGACTCAAGCACTACTCATCTCTTCCTACGACGAGACCTGCACTGACAACGCTCACATTCTACCCTCCGCAACCACCAGCCACATCATCACCACCGTTCCGTGCACGCCACAATTAATTTATTTATAACTCATCTATTATAAATTATATAATATTGTAATAAATAATATATTAAATTTAAATATTATTATTTATCTTGTTTTAATAACGAAAAAAGAACCTTTAGTAAATAAATACCAGAGCACAAAAAATGGACGCACAAATGAGCCCATCATGGAAAATCAGCCAAAATGTCTTAATAATAAAAATATTTATTGGAATTTTATTCCCATTCACGACATATATATATAGTTATATATATATATATATATATATATATATATATATATATATATATATATATATATATATATATATATATATATATATAGTTATTACAAATATAGTTATTTGGGTGAAAGTGCATTAACCCTTTGCGATCCTATGTCGAGTCTGACTAGATATCGACTTTTCCACGCAGATCCTCATTGCTTATTAGAAGTTTTTTTGTTTTACTTGTGCTTTATAAACGTTTGAATATTGGAATTTGTTTTTCTAAAAAGTGGTAATGTTTAGAGATAATAAATCAGGAATCTGTAAAGCGGGATTTGCCTGAGATAATGCTTTAAGAGCTGTGCTATTCTCAACTGTTTGTCTACCAATGCATGAATATTTATCATGAATATAAATCAATATAAATCAATAAAGATTATTAACCGAGAAAAATATGTAAAATATTTGCTCATTAACAAAATAAAAATTTTAAAAAAAAGAGATCAAACAGAATAAAGGTAAATTAACTATTGTAATCAAATTATAAAATTCTAAATTCATAATATTACTTCAATTATTATTTTCCTCAGCCTATTTTAAAAAGCTATGAATTTGATTCTTGATTCATTAAAATTTCCGATTTCTATAAAGTATATATTTTAAAAAGATAATTTGTTTTTTCAACTGAAATGAAATTCTTTCAATTTTAAAAATTATATTAAAATTTTCTTAATTTTAAAATTATAAATTTTTAATTAAATTAGATTAAAAATATTTAAAAAGAAAAATCTAAATATAATTTAAAATTTATAATTTGAAAAATTTTTATTGTATAATTAAAACAAAACTCCAAAATCGCACTCAAAAGACAAACCCAAAAAAATTATCAAAGTGCAGATAGACGTGCAATATAAATTAACTCGTTCAAGATATACAATGTCAGTTAATAACGATTAATATCAAACTTTTAAAAATGTTATTTAAAAAAATATAATTATTTTTTCGATAAATATTTTATAATTATAAAATTCAATTTAATTTTTTATTTGAAAGATTTTTTGATTTAATAAATTTATAAATTATAAAATAATTTGTTTGAAATATATAAGAAAATATATAAATTATAAATGGTTTCAATTAATTGTCCAGTTTGTTATTCCGAGTGCTCAGAAATGATCGGTCAATCGGGAAATTGTTTTCATGAATATTGTCATTATTGTATTACAGAATGTCTGAAACTATCTAATAGATGCCCATGTGATAACTCAGAAATTGATGAATTATTTGTGTACGATAAGCCACAAGGAAATCTTATTACTCATTTAAAGGTTTTGCACCCAGATTTTAGGGGGCATCCGGATGAATTTGGAGTATTTGTTATTGACGGTGTTCCTGCGAATGAGTTAATCTTTGGACTGGATAGTGATAATGAAGATAATGAAGATAATGAAGATAATGAAGATAATGAAGATAATGAAGATAATGAAGACAATGAAGATAATGAAGATAATGAAGATAATGAAGATAATGAAGATAATGAAGATAATGAAGATAATGAAGATAATGAAGATAATGAAGATAATGAAGATAATGAAGATAATGAAGATAATGAAGATACTGAAGATAATGAAGATAATGAAGATACTGAAGATACTGAATATAATGAAGATAATGAAGATAATGAAGAAAACGAAGAATACTTTTTATGAAACTTATATATCGTTTTACAAAAATGAATAAAAATTATTGTTAAAAATAACTATTTTTTTATTTACATATTTCAAATTTCAGTCAGTCGTTAGAATATTTAAAAATTGATATAAGTATTTAAAATATATTTCTTATTTGTAGATTATTGTTTTATAAAATAAAAATTGTTGAAATCTTTTTACTTAGGATATTTAGCTAATGTTGAAACAATTAGTATGTATATTAAAATTTAAATCTTTAAATTAATTATTTAAACTCATTCTTGTTTTACCGAATTAAATTTAGCCTTGACTTTGACATTTAAATTACCAATTGGATGAGTGTCGTAGTTCATACACTAGTGTATATTTTATCGCACTTTTAGCACAAATAAAATCATTTAAATTACAATATGTATATATATATATATATATATATATTATAAGAACTTTTTTTCCAATTTCACCACTGATTATTTTTTCCATTGAATTTATTAAAAAGAGAGCTTAAAGACTATAAATCAGTAATATATCGATGTCTTTTGTTACTCAGGAATTTTTGACACTGCCTTTTTTTCACTTGCAAACAGATATTAATGTTGTAACGGATGAGAATCCTTATATGGTGGCATCGGTAAACACCGACACAATCACTGAAAGATTATTGTCAAGGTGATGACTTGGAAAAGTTCATTAGAAGATGTGAGATTTATTTCGATGCTAAAGGCATCAATAAAAAAGAACAGGAAAGATGGACTGCATGCATGATCTACGAGAATCTATTGGAGAAATATGCAAAAACACTTAAAAAGCAGAAGTATTTCAAGCCAGATTACGAATGGCATTTGATTACGAAAAAGACTTAATAAAGGATATGGAAAGTTTATTGAATTATAAGAGAAGAGGCGAAGAGATTGAAACATATTTTAAAAAGTGAGGAGCTTGTCGACAGGTTGTTCAAGAATAAAAAATTCACTAAAGAGAAGTTAACAGCAAAGATGTTGATAGTTGTGCTGAGAATAAAGAAGCTGAGAAAGAATGTTATACAAAGTCGAGTTACAAGAAAACGATAGAGACCGACAGAAAACAAATACAGTCAAATTAATGAAATGGAGGTAGAAGATGAAATAAAGAGACAAAAAAAGATAATTTTAGTAAGACGTACCCAAACAACAGGGCTCCACCAGTAGAGGAGTTGGTTGGAGCCATATACTAACAGAAAGTGGATGGGATATCCTCAAGGGGTAGAAAAGTGTGAGAATGTAGGAAGGGTAAGTGAGAAAGTATGCAGGTTCTAAGGAGAGAAAAGTTTGAAGAGGAAGTGGAAAGAATTTGAACTATTGAAACGGGCAGGAAGTAGAAATTGTGTATAACAAGCTACAGGGAAGACCTAGTGTAACAGTGATGACATAAAACCATATCGTCAACCATTAAATTTGGAAACAAAAATTGAAGAAGCAATACAAAATTTGTACGAAAACGAGATTATACGGAAATGCAACTCCCCGTGGATTTTAGAGGACATCTGGATGAATTTGGAGTATTTTTTACTAACGGTGTTCCTGCGAATGAGTTATTCTTGGGGCTGGATTGTGACTAGGAAGATAGTGAGACAGTGAGAAAAGGGAAGAAAGTGAAGAAAATGAAGAAAATTATAAAATTATTTTTTTGAAATTTATAAGTAATTATATATATTTTAAAAACGAGTATGAAGTGAAAATGAAGATAGTAAAAATGTAGGAAGTGAAAATCAGTATAATGAGGAAATAAGCAGTAGTATCCTGGTTAAAAGACCATTAAAATGATAATGGAACGAGAGGAGTGAAACACAAACAATGGATAAAGAAGCTTTTATTACTTTACTTTTATTTTTTACTTTTATTTATACTTTAATTTAATATATCCTCGATACGTTCCTTGTTTGCCATATATAGCAATAATTAATTAATTGAAATAATTACAGTTATGGATATTGAAATCTGTGCACTGAGACTTATATTATTATTATATTATGAGAAAACATTTTGACCTCAAATGATTTAAAAACTCACTGTGAAATAAGATATAAATTACAATATTCCTAGTGCAAATGGATTGATAGTAAAAAATGTCGAACAATTAGAAGTTATATGAATGCTTCATTGAAAGACCGATGGTAGGTAAAGATTTTACTAAAATGGAATTTTCAATAAACAAAACCATTCAGAATACTATTGACAAAGGTCCAGTATAAGTGATTTTTGGATACAAACAAACAATATAATAAGTGTCAAATGTCGATAATAATGTCTTGAAAGATTATAATATTAGATATTCACAAGAAAACACAAGAATAATCAAAGATAAGAACCTAAAAATACTTAAAAATGCCCAAAAAAGAAGCAACATGTTGAGATTGCTTAAAATTTTTATTTGAAAATTTAAAAGGTTTGTTAAATACTATTTTCACACTTTAAAAAGGCTGTGTCAAAATATTGTGTACCTTATATATTGTTTTGATCTACATATTTACAAAAATTAATATTAAAATAATTTAATTAGAAAAGAGATAATAATAATAATAATAATAATAATAATAATAATAATAATAATAATAATAATAATAATAATAATAATAATAATAATTATTATTATTATTATTATTATTATTATTATTATTATTATTATTATTATTATTATTATTATTATTATTATTATTATTATTATTATTATTGTTAACTAACAAAAATATAAAGCAGCATTTATTATAAAGTTTACCAAATACATCTATAACTAATAAACATTTCAATACACCATTTAAAAAGAGTGATTCTTCATAATAATTAAAAAAAGTTATAATAAATTTAAATCGAAATTGACAAATCAATTTTGTTTAAATGAACTAAATGTATCGATTTTTTTGCGAGTGTTAAATGTATCAATTTGAATGAAATTTAAAAAAAATTAATGAATTTTTCTAAATTATTAAACCAATTGATATTAAGATTTTCCGTCGATCAGATATTTTAGGCTAAGTGCAACATTGTAACATTTTTATCATAATCAATAGTAATTATAAATATTTTAGTTATAGCTATTTAATATATAATTATAAAATTTTATTATAAATATAAATTTTTTTTATAAAAGAATAAATCAGACGAATTTAAATAAGAAACATTAAAATTTGAGGATGCTCTGGGATTTAGTTATAAATAATAATTATAAATCAATGTAATATTTTGTTTTAATCTATTGAATAAAATTAATACTAAAAGGACCACATATATGTCTAGGTTTCCCAATTTTGCTTATATATCGAAAAGTTGTGTGACGTAAATTGAAAACATTATATATATGTTATTGAAAGAAATTCGTAAAAGGTTATAAACATACCATTTAGAACTGAGATGATGTTGAAATAGGAAACACCTCAAACAATTCTCACATCAGTGAAATATGTCAATATTTCAATTTTTATATTCAATTTCAATTTTTTTTATTCAGTATTATCATCAATAATGCAATTTCTTTCGATAATTATAATTATGTTTACGGCTACTACATCGACTACATCATTTGATATCTGCTTATCTATTATAAAATTTGATCCAACCTCATTCATAACTACACGTACTAATTCATTTGAAGCAGCATTCATTTCATTATCATTTGAGAGACATACAAACAAACAAATAAACACAAATAAACACATTCTTGACTTTAGAAGAAAAAGGAAACATTTATTCCATAACATCCTGCATCCCTTGACATTTGGAAAACTCAATTAATCCTCAAAGAATCCTGAATTAAACTCATGATATTTTCACTTTCTTTTCTCTCAAATATTTCACACCGTTCTTGATCTTGCTTGTTTTCTCAGTAGTCACAATAGTTCTCAATATTCGATTTCTACAAAAAATTCTTTCCATTTATCCTTGATAATATTTCTTTAATAATTCTCAAATTTTACTCATTGATTAAGAAATTCTTTCAAATATCATGGTTTATCATCTTGCATAACCGTTGCTTTGTTAAAATCTTTCTCTTCTTCCATAATGGAATCAAATATCATACCACTTATATCTTATTCCAAAGGAGATATTTCCATAAATGTCATCCAGTTTTCTAATTCATTATAAATCCTCAGATATTATTATAACTCTGAATATTGTTTTTTACGATAAAGTCGCTCTTTATTTAATTGCTCTTTGGCAGTCTCAATGCTCATTAACCTTTATTTTATTTAATTTTCAGCCTAATATTCAGTTTTAACAAATTCTTTAGTGAAATCATAATCATCCATTTAATTTCAATCCAAACACTTTCAAAAATATTTTGTTTAAAAAATTTAATTTCACACAATTTTTAAACAAAATACAAAAATTTAAATTCTAAATAATATATATATATATATATATATATATATTAATTTTGAAAAAATACAAAATATTTACATAAATTATTATTATTTCTAATTTTATAAATAGAATTTTTAATTTTTATATATTATAATGTATATATTTTTATTTATTAATTATTATATATAAAATTATATTGCAGAAAAATATTTTTAAAAAGATTCACAATGACATTTTTCCCAAAAGAAACAAAATCTCTTGACATTCCGAGATTGGAGAGGCTTGTAAGTTTATTTGATTATAACAAATTACTGATTTTAGAAAGTAGACCAATATTTCATAATAGTCATTTCAATAATAATAATAATAATAATAATAATAATAATAATAATAATAATAATAATAATAATAATAATAATAATAATAATAATAATAATAATAATAATAATAATAATAATAATAATAATAATAATAATAATAATAATAATAATAATAATAATAATAATAATAATAATAATAATAATAATAATAATAATAATAATAATAATAATAATAATAATAATAATAATAATAATAATAATAATAATAATAAAATAATAAAATAATAAAATAATGGAATATATTTATCAAATTATCTCAAAAAATATTTTCATGTGGTTATGTTTGATAGTATAAAATGTTGTTGGGTCTCATCAGAATTTTTCTGGTTACAAATTTCTTCAGTTATTTTGTTGATTGGATTCTTTTCACTGCAATTCAATTTGTATGTGATCTGATTAATTAATTCTGAGTTAGAGCTTTGGAAATGCATATCAAACCAACATTTCCTTAATACAAATGTATATTTTGTCAATGATAGATTGTATAAAATTGTCTTAAAATATCTAAATAAGTCTTAGCCCCTTCTAATAAAAGTAAATTAGTAAAAGTTGAGGTTTTCAATGATACATTTTTGAAAAAATTATTTGCAAGTATTTTTGGGCTCCAATGTTTTCTTAAACCTCTTTCCTCCTGATAACAAAAGTTAAACCATTAAAAATAACTAAAAAATAACGGTGGTACTCTCAATAATAAAAAAGGACATTAACCAAAAATATACATTTAAAAAATACATCTTTTACCACAGCTTTGTTTGACTATTTATATAAGTATTGCAGCTTTTTAGTAAAAATAATTAACTTTATAATTTAATTTAAAACTCGTTTGATGAGTCTCACCTTAGACAAACAAAGATTTAATCATATTCTGTTTTTAAAATTTATTAAATTATTATCAAAATTATTTATTAAATTTTAAAAACAAAAAACAATGAAAATACTTACAATCTTCTACGATTTTAAAATAAAAATAATTAAAATAATAGCAAGTAAAAAAACTGTTAAAATAAATTTCAAAATCTTGTTTTCTCGTGATAGATTGATAAAATCTAAATTATATATTAAAAATTAACTTTTGTATAAAAAAATACATTTTTCTGTAAAATTCAATTTATATATCTGATATGTAGAGCTGCTATATTTTGTTAGTATATCTAAATAAATTAAATATTTATTAATTAAAAGGAAAATTTAATAAGTTTTAGTTAAAAACAACTGCATCACCACTACCTACCCCAGCCGTTCCTCGTTCAAAATGTGATTAATAATATTTACCGCCGTCTAAAATGCTGGAGCCTCTAATTGATTTCCCTTTAAAGTCTAAATTAATTTTCCTCTGAATCGAAATTACTTTAAAATTGTTTGGAAATTTTAATAAAAATTTTATAATATAAAAATACTGGTTTTTATTTTCTACTGGGTTTTGCATAATTATAAAATTATATTTGCATTATTATAAAATAATGTTTGTATTATTATAAAAAAAATGCTTGTATTATTATAAAAAATGCCTATACTATCATTAGGTAAATATCAAAAATACAAAAATTTATTTTAAAGCAAAGTTCTCCAAAAATTTAGTATTTGCTTTTTCCTTCCTTGAATAATGAGAAAAAAAATGAGAACTGATAAAAACGCAAAACAAACCAATTAATACGAAATCCATTTTGCAAAGTCACTGCCGCATGAAATTAAAATTTATTGCCAATTTCATTTAAATTATTTTTGTAGGAGGAAGATTTTATTTCGACCCGAATTGGGAAATTTGTTATATATTTAGTTTTATATTTTATTCTTAATTTTTTTCTCAATCAAACAAAGTAATTTGGAAATATCTGGAAATTTTTCGTTATGGTTCTGAAATTACAACATTTTAAATAGAAAGTTTTGTTTTGTACTCTTCTATTTATTATTATTTTTATTATTATTATTATTATTATTATTATTATTATTATTATTATTATTATTATTATTATTATTATTATTATTATTATTATTATTATTATTATTATTATTATTATTATTATTATTATTATTATTATTATTATTATTATTATTATTATTATTATTATTATTATTATTATTATTATTATTATTATTATTATTATTATTATTATTATTATTATCATTATTATTATTAAAGGTTTGATATTATTTTGTTTTGTTTTATCAGTTTTGGGTGCTAAGCCGTATTAAAACTATATTTATATAATAATAATTTTGTTTATATTTCTTTCTTTTTGAGTAGATAAAATTTCCTTGTTGAGATATTATTGTAACGAATTTCCACCTCATTCACAAACTTTCCTAATGAAAGAAATTCTCTTGATATATTAATATTTTGCCATTGTCATAAATCAATTTTATTAAATTACAATAAATAATTAATTAAATTTTGTTTTTGCCTTACAGATGCATGCAATAATTAATTTTTATTTGAATAGTTTATCATTAGTATTTTTAGAAATAAATTTATTGCATATTAATTTAATTTAATTTATTTCTATTAACTTTAACATTAATATTAATATTAAATGTAACACATATTACATATATAACCTTTTATTGTGAGTTTATTAACATAATTTTCTCTAATGACAAAACCTCGATCAAACTAAATTGAATTATATCTAAAATTGTAATCGCTCATATTTTTTTTCTTTTTCCAATATTATTCTCAATTTTGATTGGCTAAAATTCTCTCAAATGTCAAAATTATATTAGGTTAGAAATTTTTCAAAAAAAGATCTTCTATATTTTAAATATTTTTTACTAGCTAAATCCAGGAAATCCAAATTTTGAGTGAATTATAATTTTTGTTATAAAATTTTTTGTTAAGAAATAAAGTCATCCCTTTATTGTTAATCAAAAGCACGCTTTCTGTCACGAAAAGAGTTGAACCTTTACAAAGCATTATGTTTGTTAAATGTTCATTCATAAATTTCTCCAAAACGGTTTTAAATAATCTTTACTAAATTTTTCCAATTTTTAATAAATAAAGTAAGATTGATTGATTAACATTTTATAAAGCTATTGACAGTATTTCTTTTCATTCATTTATTATAATTTACTAACATATCCGTTTATTCTATATATGATAATTAATAAAATTATTATTGACGAATAACAACTAAATTAAGACTATGTTTGTTTTAATATTTATTGCAATTTTCAATGCTTGACATGTTTCGAACATATTTGACTTTCATCACTACTATGTAAGAAACTCGATCTCATTCGGAATAAAAGCCAGTAATATATAAATTAATATTCATTTATTTTCCATACGTATTAATAATCTAAAATTAATTAAAATTACAACAATGAATTTTTCATATAAAAAATATATATTAAGTATATAAATAAAACATATTTTCATGGTAAAATTATTTGAGAGAAACAAAAGTACTTTAGGCTATTGTAAATTTGTCATTAGATAAATCAGAATAATGAAAACTGATATTTTTATCAAAATATCAAATTCTTGAAAACCGTTTTTTTTCCTATTTTTTTAACTGGAAGCATTTAATAATGAGTCGTTGAGATAAATGAAATTTTTCACGAGAAATTTTTTTTTTTGGAATATTAATATATTTTCTTTGACAGAAATATTTGGATAAATTAGTGATATTTTCTGATGATTTTTTTTTATTTGTTTGGATTCGAAAATAAATAAAAAATTTAAAGTGTATTTTGAATACTTGATAGTTATTAAAATTTGCTTTTCTTACATTATTAGTATTTTTAATTTTTAAATGACTTTTTACAACTTCTGTAACTGTCATAACATTTGTGAAAATGTTAGATTGTCGGTGAATTTAGATATCAACAACAATAAATATGATTTATATCGTACTTTGTATAAATGTAGCAATTAGTACTAATAGAAGCTGCTAGAACATCTTCTAAATTATTTATTAAAAATTAGAATAAATGAATAGAATAAATGAAACATACAAACACAGCACTAGCAATTTCTATAATAAAGTATACATGCAAACATGAGATAATTGTACCAACCACTGAAAATATTTTTAATTAATGAATTTGGTGTAACATCTTAAGAACTTATCCTTATTGAAAAAACGTATGCAATGTAATAATAATTAGGAGTTTAAAATTTTCAATTTAATGAAATTATAACAAATAAATCGCATTTTTTTGAAATTATTGTGTCATGAATAATGTGTCGTTTAAATACACAAATTCACTCATAATAATAATAATAATTCGTTTAAAATCCAATATAAACTAAAAAGATTTTTATTGAGTGTATCGTTCTGTTTTCAGTAATTGAGAATAATTTTTCCCGTTATTATTATTATTATTATTATTATTATTATTATTATTATTATTATTATTATTATTATTATTATTATTATTATTATTATTATTATTATTATTATTATTATTATTATTATTATTACTGTCTAACACCAATAAATTATTATTTAAAAAAATATGTAGCCTCCCATTTGTGATTGGTCAATTCGGTGATTGGCGTTTATCTTTTTATTTATCTTTTTTTCACTATAGGTCAGTGGTTTTATATAATTTATCATAAATCTTTAGCATTAAGAAAGTTGTGGCAAAAGTTAGAGGTTAATGGAAATAAAATCACTGAGTTATAAAGTCAAACTCTAACTTGTTTTTATATTTAAAAAAAAAGCAGTCTTTAGAATTTTATTAATATAACTAATGATAAATACTTACATGAACTCGTTGAAATGTTTAACCTAATAATTTGCCTTTTACTACAGTTTGGTGGTAGATATTCTTGAAAGCACTGACATTTCTTTTGATTTGTACAAATCTAATATTTATTTTTGCAGTAATTAGTAGCATTAATTATAAATTTCTATCATACTCCATTATTAAAACAATGGCAAGATCGGTCATATATAGTGTCAATGGGCACGCAGTCTGCATTTGAACATACCTTTATCAATCATCAGTTTATCTTCAAAACATTATATAACCATTTCATTTCCACAAACTGCTCCATCCGGGACCATGCCTTTATCACGGTTATTCCAGTCGATTTCAAAACGACTAGCCTCACAAAAGTGATTTGTCTTCGTGGTAAATGAATAAAACTTATTTAAACCAATTTGCATTATTTTTTCATTATTATGAATGCACCACAAACGTCCACAAATGGAATTTCTATTTGATAAGATTAATTTACAATAACATTTATTCATTTTCATTTTCAAACCTTTTACTACAAGGCTTTGTAGGCCAATCTAAAGAGGAAGAAAATTTTTTGTCGTTGGGTGACATAAACAAACCACAATTTTTAAACCCATGATTTTTTTCAGTATTCTCAATGTAACACGAATCATTTGACATGGTTGCAGTTTGACCCCATAAGAATTGACATTGAGTCATATGGTTTTTGCACTGTCCTTCAAAGCAGTATGCCTTAATAAAATCTTTATAAAGTTTACAATACCCTTACAAAATCTTTTTTCCTGAATATTTTGAACTTTTAATTCCGATTTCTAATCACCAAATTACATTAATACATTAATAATCTAAATACATAATTCTCAATGTGTGTATGTGAATGAGTGATTATGGAACAATGCTTAATTAAAATCACAAAATGGCAAATTTGATTATAAAATTTTATTTTTATCGACACCATCGCATTTTTATTTTAATGATTTCTGAAAATCGTCCTTCCTATATCGAGTGATGCATAATTTGTCCAATTTGAACTATTAATTCTTTTTTAATTGTTATATTATATTAAATATGGAAATTATTTTAATAATATTTGAACATAAAAATCCATCTACATTTTAAGATTTTTCAATTTGATAAAGGTTTTTTTTAAAAAACAAAATTAAAAAAATTAAAAGTAAATTTAAAAAAAATAGTACTGAGTAAATATTTGGATTGATATTCATTTCATGTATCCAAAATTATCCTTAAATTTCACCATTGTTATAGTTTTAGTTGAAAAATCACACTCATATAATAAAATACATTCTTCGAGTAAATCGTCTTATAAAACAATTAGATTAATCTTCATGTCCAATAAACTGGAAAATCCTAACAACTCCATTTTACTTTCAGTTAAGATTTCCAATTCAAACAAGTTTCTTCATTGGATCAAAAAATTCAGAGAGAATTTCCAGTAGCAACAGGAAATAAAACAAGCATGAGTGTATCAAGGAGAACTAGTTCAGGAATTCTGCAACCAATGTTGAGAATTTTGATAATTACTTCTGAATCGAGGGGGGCGGAAAATTTGGAACTCACGATGGAGAAAATTTTAATTCTATCACCTCGATCTAAATTTATTTAAAATATTTCTGTACAAAAAATCAATATCCCTGAGTCAGATTTCCGTTATATTTAAGAAATGTAAATAAAAACATTAAATTGTGAAAAATAAGTGAGACTTAAAAATAGTCAATTATAATAAATGATAATTATCATTAAAATATTTTGCAAAAGTTATATTGACACGGATCTTATATAAATATAAATATTTCTTGTTATGTTAATGAAATTTGTGGTGAGATTTTAAAAAGTGCGAAACGTATATGAGAGTTGAAAAACTATTTGAGTGCGCAAACTATTAAAAAAATAGCCAATTATCTTTTTTTAAAAAATACTCCACCCGAAGAGTATGCCTACTCATACTCCTTGGGATAGGGACGGTAGTCAAATTAGCTAATTTATTTATAACTATATAATATATAAAGAGTTACTTTATTATTAAATTTTGTCAAGCATTCAGTGCCATCTTGTCGATAAACATCTATTGGACAATTTTCATCTTGACCATTACAGAATTCCGTCAAATCACAAAAGGTTGTGGAATTTCTGCAAATTGTTCCAATTGGATATAATTTACACAAGGCAGTATTGCAACAAGATCCTGAAGCGCATTGAGAGTTTGCAGAGAATTTACAAGTAAGAAAGTTGCAACATTTTTCACAGTCTGACCTTATGTAAAATTCCCATTAACTATGATCCTTAGAGAATATTTGCAAACCTCTTGCCACAATCACACTGTTCACCATTTTCTACAATTCCATTTCCACAGATTGAAACATTAATTGAACTAATTCTTTCCGATTTAATTAGTGGCTGCTTTCTGGTAATTTGAACAAAAATTGTACCTGGAAATCGGGCTAACCTATTGTGACATGAATATCCTAGTTTTAATAAACTTTTGAATTGGGAAATTGAACACGATGACCAATGAAAATTTCTACTTGAAAATCTAGAAATAATACTTTTTAATTTTAGACATTTAAAAGTTCAAATAAAGTACAAAATATTGATCTATAGTCTAAAATGAAATGAAAATTAATGACGAAAAGATACACCATTTCCAAATTCAATCGGCTATAAGCAGACAAATATATACACTGTCAGATAAATGCACATAATTTTACTAGAAGGCAGACAATCAAAGTCATGTTACAAAAGTGAAATACATTTAGTTCTATCTACAAACATCATGATGAAAAAAGAACACACAATTTTGAGTTAATTATGTTTAGTTGTATTTTCAATGCACCTACAAAATATTTCACACGAATATTATGTCCAAATTATCTGCTTATATTAAATGGCGTAAAAGATGTTACAGACATGGGATACTTGTAGAATATGCAAACAGGTGTATGACCATTTTTTCACTTAGTTTTACGAGTAGGGTACGCATACCGATTGTAAACTTCACAAATTTGTAAAATATTTAATAGCGCATACATTTTAACACTGTGATTATTTATTTCCTCCATTTTATTCAGTACTCTAATACCTCACTAGACGGCCGATGTACGTTCTTGGAATGTTTATCTTAAGGTAAAATTCTATATAACAAATCGTATATTTTCATATAAAGTTATACGAATTTTTAGAATCTTTTCCTACTAATTATATTAAAGTTATTACACGAAATTTCAAGCAATAACAAAATATTATCCATGAAAGATTTTAGCGCAAATTTTAACCATAAGTTTATTTTCAATGTTCTTCTCAATGTAAAATCATTATGTAAGCGAATCTTAGCTAAATTTTTAATAAAACGTTTTTATTAATAAATAAAATAATATTAATAACTATGATAAGAAGGATAAAATATATACCGAAAAATAATTGAAAATTTAAAATAATATTTAATTGTACAATTGTTTTATTAAATTAAAAGTAAATTGCTCTAAAAAAACATAACGAGAATTAAATATTATTGTTGTTATTTTATTTTTTATTATTATCTATTAATTTGATTTCATAAACAGAAAATTAAATAATAAAACGAAAGGAAATGAACAAGTTTTTGACAATAAATTCATGTTCTTCATTTTCAATTAAACACATATTTTTCGCACTGCTCTTTTCGTGTGTTATTAAGAGGAAAAAAATTTAAAAAATAAAAAAATAAAGAATAAAAAAAATAAAAAATAAAAAAATGAAAAAAATATATAAAAGTGCCAAAGATTTATGTTAATTGGGGAAAAAGTAAATATTTATCTATTTTAATAAGAAAGATAAATGAAATTCGAAAGGAAAATCAGATCAAAGGTGAATAAAAAGATAAATGTTTTTCTAATGAAATTTATTTGTCGTAATTATTAAATATAAAATGATTATATATATTGAAGTGACTTTAAGACTTTCTTGTGCAGTTCATCAGAATAAGTGATGAATTTTTATTAAATATAGTTAAATATAGTTATTATTAAATATAGTTATAGCTGGTCAATTATTAAAAAGAATTTCTTATCCAATTTCACCCTTGGTTGAGGACCTTTTTGTAAAGACTTTAACAACCTTTTTCAAAGAATAAAAATAGTATTCAAATTGGCATGACACTAAGGGAAAGTTTGTAAATTATGTAACGTCGAAATGGCATTCTTGACCACACTTCTTCCTGTAAAAGACCATAACAAAATTTTTACCTTTCTTCATACTTGCATAACATAACAAATATTTTCTGGAACTTTCATAATGTTTTAATAAGTATGTGTACGTATTTAAAATAAAATGTCATCTAGTATCAAATAGTATTATATTTTTATTATTTCATTATTCATTATTTCACATAATTTTTCATTTTCCATGGACACTGATTATTGCTATCTATCTGTACGAGTTTTCTTCATTTTCTTCATAAATTGATGCAATACATAAATTTAAATTATTTCAATCTACTTACAAATCTTTTATTCCTTCGGGCTCTTTACAAAATTATACATTCAACCTCTGGCTTTCAAAGGATTCTTTTAGGTTAAATTCTTGTTTCTGGCATTCCTTTTATCTTTAGAATGAACTTTGCGATGATTCTTGAAAAATATGAACTTCAAAGTATTATAGTGTAATCGAAATGAAATTTTTTGTTCAATTAAGAACTACGTTAGCTACATAATATGAAAATTACATTTTCGTTCGTTAACGAATTCTGAATTTTAACATTATACAATAATATTATTCAATACAAATAAAAATATTTACATTTTAAAAGATTTTATAAAATGATGATATTTTGGTAGCAACATTGATTAAATGGTAAACAGTTTTCTATAACGTCATTCATATTTCGCAAACATTTTTTCTGAAAGTTTTACCCAAATATTCGGTTTTAGATAATCGAACTACAATATTTTTTGTACAAGAAATTAGTTACTTATTAAAATAAGTAGTTTATAAACATTACATACAAATTATGATATAAATATGTATTGCTTGAACACTCATTGAAAGATTTTGGTTAGAAACTTTCCTTCAAAGGACATTCTTCGAAAACTCGTGCATTTTCACGAAAAACTTAAATTACAAAAATGTTTTATCAAAATACATTAGTGTTGTTTGAGTCAATTTTATTGGATTATTGTGAGTTTATTTTAATTTAAAATAATATAGAAAAAGCAAACGTAACCGTCAGGTCACAAGTTTATGTCCATATATCAATCACTTACTCAATTCCAGTAGCCATTATACAGTTTTCGCATCCGCAGTCTGATGTGTCGTGCGTTAATCCAAAATTGTGAGCTAATTCGTGTGAAACTGTTAAAGCCATGTATTTTATTTTTTGCGTGATGGAATCCTGAAAAATTAAAGAAAGGATAATATTAATTGTATATTGTTATCATAGTTTTACAACAGTTACATCCCAACTACATGTTCTAAAACCAGTTTTTGGTGGTCGTATATTAGCGTGAATAAATTTTTAGGTTGATAAATAAGTTCTGTAAAATATAAGTTGTGATCTGACTTCACTTATACATTATATTAAAATAACAAGAACCAACACAAATAAGGTTTTTTTTTCATTAAAGATATTTCAATGATTTAATCGTTTAATTGTCAATGATTACAAAAAGGTGGCAAATAGGATTAAATTTGTCATTATTATTATTATTATTATTATTATTATTATTATTATTATTATTATTATTATTATTATTATTATTATTATTATTATTATTATTATTATTATTATTATTATTATTATTATTATTATTATTATTATTATTATTATTATTATTATATTATTATTATTATTATTATTATTATTATTATTATTATTTTGCAAGAAAAAAATATTTAAGATTTACTAGGTAATGAAATATAGTTTATGGTGTCCTTCCTTAGGAATTAATATCTACTTGTAAGTGAACAAATTAAATTAAATTAATTAATTAATTTAATTTAATTAAAAATGAAAATTCGAATTACGAAAACAAATATTTTGAAAATTCAACTTTATTGTGTTGCATTTTGTATTATTAGTCGCACCAACTGAATTTATTTGTATGTAAAAATAAGCATATTTTGAAAAGATAGATAGGAAAAGATGGCAATTTAAATATAAATAAATATCAAATAATACCGAATTTATAAGAGTAGATCTTAAGGAGGTATAAATTCAAAAATTCTAATTAATTAATTAATTAAAGAATAGTTTAAATAATCAATCATTGTGAATGAGATAAAGTCCAGTTGTTGACAAGTAAATCAAAAGTAGAGATTATCTTGTCAGATGGAGTTAGAAAATTTAGAAATAAAAAAAGACCATATTTCATTGCATTTTCTTTAATTTCCAAATAAATAAATATTAAATATAATTAAATTTAAAATAAACCAATGAATAATTTTTTCCGATTTTCCAATTAAACTAAAGATTTTGGAGAACAAATTAACAATAAATTGAGAAAACAGATAATGAAATACTTTCGGTGATTATCACAAATAAATTTAAATAAAATTCTATAAACTTTATTCAGAAAATATTTTCATGTTCAAACGATTAAAAAAATTAATTCAATTTCACAAAGCGTGTCAATTGCTTTCGAAAAATTATTTCAGCTGCATGCATCAATGATTTTCGTTCTTTGACGCAGAATAATTCCGGGGGGCCGTTTCTCAATATTTCCCATTCTACTCATATTGAGAAAGAAAATCAAGATTATTATAAATTGTCAATAAATTTCTAGATTTAACGGGTGAATTGTTTGGCACCAAATGTGTTTATTTACCGGTTTGGTTTTATTTTGGTTATTTAAACAACAAATAATAGATTAATAGTAATAATAATAAAACTAATAATGATAATAAATAATAATAATAATAATAATAATAATAATAATAATAATAATAATTATAATAATTATAATAATAATAATAATAATAATAATAATAATAATAATAATAATAATAATAATAATAATAATAATAATAATAATAATAATAATAATAATAATTATAATAATTATAATAATAATAATAATAATAATAATAATAATAATAATAATTAGAATAAAAATATTAATAATAATAATAATAATAATAATAATAAATCAATTCTAACTACTGTATACCCAACACATGAGCTCTTGGAGCACATTGTCATAAATTCTGCACGGCCTTGTCTTTTAAAGGAATAAGTTGATCCACTATAATGATTAAACAATAAAACAAATAAGGTTTTGAAAAAACTTACAGGAATAAATGAAGACAGTCATGATTTATATTTACTAATTTTTTCTTGTATATTTTCAGTTCGTCCAAAATATATTCCTCTTGCGAAATATCAATTAGGTTTTCATTCCAAATTTCAATACAATTTATTTGAAATTGAATTCCCAAAGGTAAATAAATCTATTATAATATAATATTATAATATAATATTTTTTAAAATTTTATTATTTTATTCAATAATTTTTTTCTTTAAAATCTTTATGATAAAATATTAAACGAAACTGTTTTTGGTATGATGTGTGAATTGTTTACCATAAAGATCTACTGTTATTGATTAATTAATTAATTAAAATTTTAATCTCATGGATTGAAAAATATCTTTAAAATTATATATTTTATTTAACTATAAAATATTGAAAATTAATAAATATTAATAAATATCAATTAAAAAATCTGCTTATTGAACGAAAAGGAAAAGACGGAAATATAGAGTAGCAACTGATACTAATCTTTATACTAATCCTGAGAGCTTTTGTTAATATAAATACAATATGGTGAGAGGATTAGTTTTTCGTGCATAATATTTATCATCCACGTTTATCAATTCAGTGAAAAGTATTAATTCTCTGGTTGTGTTGCTTCTTAAAAATGGATATTCTAAATCTTTTCTGGAGCGCATGCCAAAAGAGACGCTTGATAAATATATATTGAATACTCATGATCCTTACACAGGTTTATCAGGAGTTAATTTTCTTAATGGTTTTGAAGTTAATATGTTTCCAAGTTCGGAAGATGAGAAAAGGCAATCTAAACCCAATGAAGTAAAATGCTTCTAGGATTAATGGTACCGACGAAATAGTAGATTTAAGTCTATATAAATAGAGTAATAAGTAAACGATAAATAAACGATAATGGGTGGGGGCGGGGTAATGACTGGGGAGTCCTATTTGATGGGCGAGGTGGAAGTCCAGGGGAAATGTTAGGGGGGATGTCCTAGATTCTAATATTTCAGATGTATCAGTTTATTAGAGTTAATTTCTTGCGTATGATAAAACATACGCTGGGCAGTAATGTTAATAATAAATTAACAATTATTAATTATCATTTAAATATTATTAATTAATAAAATATACCTTATTAATTAATATGAATATAGTCTGAATTCTGTTTTCAATTGATTCTTGGCTCTGTTGATACTAAGAAAATAAATTTATTAATTAATTGTAATTGAATTTCTCTTAAATTTGTACAAGGCATTGTAGCAGGTAGCAAGGCCTTTCTTGCCCCTTGAGCCAAATGGACTGCAACTCAGAATTGCCTCAGAACGAAGAATATAATAAATTATTTTGCTTATTTATTTTATATTTTAAACATGGAAAATATTCATTTCGTCAGTATCAAATAAAAAAGACACATTCAACTTTTTAACAAAATATATTTGTGAAATTTTTGGATTAGGTTATTGCACCAATAAAATAACCGAAAACCGCAACATATTTCGCTTCATTTATTATAGCATTTATTTTATTCATTTATTATAGCTCTACTTACCATGTTCGAATCCACGATCAAATATAATGTGAAAATCTGTAACTGATTCTTTTTATAAATTTATCAAAGCCGATCAAATAATAAATTAAATTTTACTTTGCTACGATCAATTTTTATGCTGTATTCATTGCCGTTCACTGAACCAATCATGATGAGTATCAATACTGAAATAGTCAACTCATCAATTAATCATTGAAAAATAGATATTCAATTAATTAAATTAATAATTTTTGATTACATTGATTCTCTTAATATCTCCAAATATTCATTTGATTTGATTTAATTATTAATATATTAATTATTTATTTATTTATATTAATTATTTTTATTTATATATTAATTATTCAATATTTCAAAATAAATTTTCTGTTCAAAAGGAAATTTATAAATGTAATCTGATTCATTATTAATTATTTAATTCACTGTGGAAATATTATTTTATTTAAATTAATTTTTTAATATATTTTATTGTGATTCAAATATTTTTACTGTATTATTTTTATTTTTAATTATATAATTTTATCAAAAAATATCAAAATGCTAGTTTATTGGGGAGGGCAAATTAAAATAATTAAATATAATTAATTAATTAAATAATTAAATAAATAAGATTTTTAATTGTCAAATGAAATAACAATTGTTTTTAATACGTTTTTGTAGAATTATTTCGCCGTTTTTACATCATAATATCATTTTCAGTCACATTTTGTGGTTATAATAATTGAAATGATAAATAAATAATTGTCATTTGTGGAAATTGTTTTTTTCCATTCATTTTATAAAATATTTCACCCAAAATGTCGGTTGAACAATAATATAAAAATAATTACATCAAAAAATAAGCAATGAAGATTTCTGATATTTGCATATAAACTACTAATAAAAATCACTATGAAAAAATCACTGGAAAAAGGCTGCGCCGAAAATTCGTGAATATCAAAAAAAATATCGATATATTTACTGATTCATAGTCAATTTTTTTAATAAATACAATGTCACTTAAAATTAATCAGAGGTGAAAATTAAATGGATTAAATGCCATTTCAAAAAGAAGGTTACAAAAGAAAGAAAAATGTTGGAAATGTTGGAACTTAAACAATTAATTTCTTATATGCGTTATATGTGCTTGCGATCGTATTATGTCATACGTAAATAGATTTTTAAAAGTTTTACTTATCAGACATAATCAACAAATAGTTGTAAAATTTGAAGCCTGTCAAAGTTCAACATTGAGACAATATAAAGCATTAATTAAAGGTGTATTATCTTAAAATACTGATGTGACAGATGAAGGACATGTCCAAGAAAAGCTTCCAAATTTTGGGCACAATTGCGTAAAGTAATGCCAAATTTTTATCTATAATCATAATAAAAATAAAAGAAATATAAAGAAACAGATCCAAGGTGAACAAAAATTATAAAAATAAGCGTTTTGATTGGATGATCAACATTGAAAGCGGTTGTTATGATTGAAATAGGAAAATAAATATCAGTATTGGCTAAGAATTTGTTGGACATGTATTTCTTTTGAAAAATTGTAAAAGAAGGTTTTCCTATATTTAATAAAAACTTTTTTTATAAATAATATAAATTATCGTTATTTCTTACATTTATACTTAAAATTATTTTATTGATGATAAAGATCAAAAATGGATCCAGAATTTAATAAAAAGTAATTGAGAGTTTCACTGTCGCTTACAAATTCGGTTGGGAAATAATAAAAATTTAGGAGCAAAATAAAAAGATTTACAGTAAATATTTAAATTTCCGTTATGTTTAAAAATAAAGATTATTCATAAATACAAGATCAAAGTCTTACTGATAAAATTGAGATCTTTGAAATACCAAAAATGCATTCCATCAAGCATGAAAATAAAAATGTCACAATTGCATTTTTCTGTTTTCCTTTTAGAATTTAAAATAAAAAGTCTACAATAATTCTAATAATCAAAATCAATAAAACATTTTAATATATTGTGTAAACTTACTTTGTATCTTAAATCTATTGTTATTTTAGTCATTATCAATTAATCACAATTCATATCTGTAACCACAATATCTGTAATTTGTATCAGATTTGTATGGATTGATTAATAAAAAATATATATGTTTATTTCTAGATTTTTTTTTCAATAAATGTTACAATTGGAAAGAGAGGTTTCGAATATTTCAATTTATGAAAGTTCAAAAATTATTTTTAATTTTTTTAATTTATTTTTTGAATAACTAATAAGAGTGGATAACTGCGGCATTAATTTTTTCAATAAGAAATGATGCCGGTTTTTCATCTTAACTTTAATTAATTATAAATCAATTTAAAATAAATTATATTATTTAAATTAACCAAAATAAAATTTTACATATATATATATATATATATATATATATATATATATATATATATATTATATATATATATATATATATATATATATATATATATATATATATATATATATATATATATATATATATATATATATATATATATATATATATATATATATATATATATATATATATATATTTTTTCCAATGACAAACAAGTTTATTTATTCAGGAGTTCCAGAATTGATGAATTCTTTGAAGACATTTTCAATGCTTTTTGATTGGTTGAAGTTGCGCAGTGATACGGGCAAATTCGAATTCATAAAGAAAAATTAATTAAAATTTACGATTATTCATTTCAATAAAAAACAGAATATATATATAACAAAATATATAATAAAAATCAGTATTTGATCAGTAAATGATCTTTAAAACTTATTACATACTAAATTTATAAAAAGATAATTAGTTGAAAACAATAAAAAATAAAAAAATGGCATTTTATGTTGAAAGAATGGTCTGCCGAGTCAGATTTACTCTTGAGGGGAATTTTTTATGTTTTATGGCGCCCTTTTATAAGTTTTGTAAACAATTTCTATATATCAACTATTTTTTTAATCCGCAGAGGTGATTATGATTTTTCATACGCCATGTTTACTAGTTTACAGATTTTCTGTGACCAAGCTAATTTGCAAGTGATGTGATTTCCAGTGTACCAGGGAAAGTATGCAATGAAGTTGAATCGACAATATTGTATACTTACCAGTAATATAGTACTGATGAGAGCCAAAAGCTCGAAACTTTTCTACTATCGGGATTTGCAGTGGGTATCACAAAGCTTGTGCTGTTTATTTTATTCAAGTGTAAGACATCTAACAAAAATACTTTACACCATTACTTTTTAAAATAAACTTATTATTTTAAAATAAAGCTTTTTAATAAATTATATTTATTAGGAGTAAAAATTATAATCATATAAATTTATTTGGAAATATAAAATTTATAAAATAAGCAAAAGTAGAGAATCCATAAAACTCTAAAATATGACATTAAAAAAATATTTTCAATTAAAAGAAGACCTTATTATTTGCAAGGACCAGGAGAACTTAGTAATTAATTATATTTCTAATTATATTTTTATTTGCTTGATTTAATTTTGGCATGAGAAAATATTCCAAACAATTTAATGTCATTGTAAAGCTTCTCAATAATATTTTAGATGTGTTTGCAGTTTTACATATATTTTCGATTTTTTTATACAGAGAAAAATTAAATTATATTTCAATCAAATGATTAATTTAATCACAATGTCTAACTGGAATGAATCTCTTCAGTACAACTGGGAGTCATTTTTCATAGACTTAGGCATCATTAATTCAGAACACTTCTAAAATTGCTCCGATTTCAAAATGATTGATAAAAGTATTTGGAATAAAATTCTTAGAATTTCTAGATAATTTCCCGATATCTTTGGGAATCCCAATGAAATATAATTATTAGGTTTTTTTCAGTGGTAATTTTCATTTTTTGGGGAAACTTCAAGTCAATTGTAATTGCACAGGCATCCACTTCTTACTAAAATTAACCTGCAGGGTTCACAAAATTTCTATAATCAATAATGCGCACATTTTTGGTCACATTTGGTCATTAAATAGAACCCTAATTTTTATTTACAATGGAAATTATTTCTGAGGATTATATATATATATATATATAAATTAAGTCGTATGTTTAAAATTTAGTAAATCAATAGATTTGTGTGGGATTTTGAACAGGATATTTTTCTATTTCAATAAAGCACTTTGTTTAAATAATTAATTAATAATGCAGAATCATTAAAATAAATTTGTTCAAATATCCTTAGATTAGGATGTTTTCAAATCACATGCAATGTATGTTCTTACTCGATCTAATAATGATTATAGATCAAATTTTAATTTTTCTACTTAACACAAATTTTGACACTCCCTTTAATATGTAACATTGTTAATAAGAATAACACTTGATAAAAAAAGCCCCGAAAATTTGTGTTACTTTGGAAAATTAATATTTGATCTATATGCAGGAAACTGTCGAAATACATCGTAAAACGAATATTCGAATAGCGCTTTCTTGTAATTAAATCGTTGTCATGTTTGTTTAATTATTTATTCAAAAATCACAGGTCTAACTTTTTTATGGGATTTCTAGATTCAGAACTAAGAAATTTCTGAAATAAAACCTATTTTCATTTCATATTAAATTACCCATTAAAAATTTTTTTGTTTATTTTAATTTTAGTTCAAGTTTGTTTACTATGGAATTTTAAATCAAATAACAAATGTTTGTTTTATCTAAATTTATTTTTAATGGACGACAGCTTTCGTTTTAATGATCATAAACTCAAATATTTTAATTTATTATTATTATTATTATTATTATTATTATTATTATTATTATTATTATTATTATTATTATTATTATTATTATTATTATTATTATTATTATTATTATTATTATTATTATTATTATTATTATTATTATTATTATTATTATTATTATTATTATTATTATTATTCTTAAGAATAACACTTGATAAAAAAGCCCCGAAAATTTGTGTTACTTTGGAAAATTAATATTTGATCTATATGCAGGAAACTGTCGAAACACATCGTAAAACGAATATTCGAATAGTTCAAGTTTGTTTACCATGGAATTTTAAATCAAATAACAAATGTTTGTTTTATTATTATTATTATTATAATTATTATATTATTATATTATTATTATTATTATTATTATTATTATTATTATTATTATTATTATTATTATTATTATTATTATTATTATTATTATTATTATTATTATTATTATTATTATTATTATTATTATTATTATTATTATTATTATTATTATTATTATTATTATTACTATTATTATAAGAAAAATAAGAAAAAATAAAGCGAAATTATAACAATTACTTCTATTAGATATTCTGTAATTTCAAAAGCCTTTTTAATTCATTTTCTTGATAATGTTAAGCTGTTTTGTATAACTATAACAAAACTGAAGGATCATATACAAAACAAAAATATATATAATAAAACTATCCCAATTCTGATCGAAATAAAATCTCTCTCCTAAAAATAATTTAACTGAAAATGGCAATAAATTTTAATTTCATGTGGCAGTGACTTTGTAAAATGGATTCCGTATTAATTGGTTTGACTTAGATTTTGATCACTCCCCATTTATACGAATAATATAAAGTAAATGACAACTGAAATTACTAGATAAAGATTAAAGGATTTTGAAAATATTTGCGCGGTACAACGCTATTATAGAGAATGGGAAGCTGAAGAATGGATAAAAGGAAAAAATATGTCTAATGTTCTAGATTAACACAGTGAATGCTTTGGTATCTTCAGGTGAATTGGCTAAAGATGTTAAAGGGGTTAAAGCTCTTTCAGAATGGCATCGAAAGCACCATGTTGAAATTGATACTCAATCGGGTACTTTCTAAGATTTTGAAGATTTCACTAAAGAACTTTTTGAAACTGGACATTATGCTGAAAATTAAATAAAATAAAGGTTATTGAGCATTGAGACTGCCAAAGAGCAATTAAATAAAGAGCGACTTTATCGTAAAAAACAATATTCAGAGTTATAATAATATCTGAGGATTTATAATGAATTAGAAAACTGGATGACATTTATGGAAATATCTCCTTTGGAATAAGATATAAGTGGTATGATATTTGATTCCATTATGGAAGAAGAGAAAGATTTTAACAAAGCAACGGTTATGCAAGATGATAAACCATGATATTTGAAAGAATTTCTTAATCAATGAGTAAAATTTGAGAATTATTAAAGAAATATTATCAAGGATAAATGGAAAGAATTTTTTGTAGAAATCGAATATTGAGAACTATTGTGACTACTGAGAAAACAAGCAAGATCAAGAACGGTGTGAAATATTTGAGAGAAAGGAAAGTGAAAATATCATGAGTTTAATTCAGGATTCTTTGAGGATTAATTGAGTTTTCCAAATGTCAAGGGATGCAGGATGTTATGGAATAAATGTTTATTTTCCCCTCTAAAGTATGCGTCCAATCAAGAATGTGTTTATTTGTTTGTATTTGTTTGTTTGTATGTCTATCAAATGAAAATGAAATGAATGCTGCTTCAAATGAATTAGTACGTGTAGTTATGAATGAGGTTGAACCAAGTATGGTATTAGAAGAAGAGAAGATAACAAATGATGTAGTCGATGCAAACAGGACCCATTCAAAATTTAACAGTAATTATAGTAATGATAATGTTATCTTAGTTAAAAATAATAATAATTAAAAATGACTGAAATAATAAGAAATGAGATAAAACGAAATAAAATTTGAAGTGTATGAATAAACAAAAAATGTTGAAGAATATGTAAACTGGCTTAGAAATAGGAACAGCATGAGAAAACAATTTAGTCGAGAAACGCACAAAGAGTATGACAAGCGCAAAGTATACAAACTAGAAAATAATTACTTAATTAAAACAAGATGCAAATAATTACAATTTCGACAGCCAATATACAACATGGCCATAATTAGGATGAATATCAATGGAAGAGAAAGCTAATGAGAAATTAAATATATTTTTTAGGTTGTCAAGTAAAGGGATAGGCAAAGATAAAAGTCGACAAAAACAGTTAAGTGTGTTCAAATAAAGTCATTTCAAGTTATAGTAAGAGAATTAAAAAGTACCATTTTACAACTTGCTTTCGGTATAGATTCAAAGAGAACTCACAATAAGAAGATTTTTAAAAGTTTAAAGTAGAAATATTCTTTCAAAATAAAATATATTCTATCCAAGAAACATCTAAATAAAGATTTAAAAATGTCAAAGGTGAAAGAAATCAAAAAAGGATTTGAAGAATTTTAAGAATATAAATATTATTTTTTAAGTAGCACAAGCTTTGTAGTACCCAGTGCAAATCCCACTAGTAGACTATTTTTGAATTTTTGGTTCTCATCAGTACTATATTGCTGACTCACCATTATTGCTTACGTTTCCTTGTACAGTGAAAATTACATCACTTGTTTATTAGCTTGGTCACTGCAAATCTGTAAACTTGTAAACATGGAGTATGAAAAATCTTCTGTCTGAACAATTTTTTCCAAGTCTTCAATTATTTTTTCTTTGATTTTACAAGGTCTTCCTAGGTTGGAATAAATTGTACCATTTGTAAATTGTTATTTTTGATGGGCACTGAGCTCTGTATTAACTTCTTCAATATTCTCGCCTTTCATAAAGATAAAGACGAATGGACATTTTAAAACAAGTGTTAAAATTTCTTAATTAAGTAATATCTGATTAAAACAAATACCAGATTGAATATATATTTGGAGTTTGGTTAATTTCATTTATTTACTTCTATAAGATTTTCACTACTTATTGGACACATCTCGTAATTATTGTTGAATGTCTTCAAGAAAAGAATAATCTTTTTTATTGCTAAGTCTTTTTGATTTTATTTTACTCAATGTTTGCTGTAGAAATTAATTCCGATAAAAGTTATAAAAATTGAAATAAAAATCATATAAATAAGCAAGGCTTTTTTTATTGAAATATTAAATTTTTGATAGAAGCGGATGAGTGAGAATTGACACCATTTTTGTTACCAAAAATATATTTAACAAAATCCATTTCCATCTAAAAATAAAAAGAAAATTATTTTAAAAAATAATTTTTCACAGAAAATATAAATATCTACGATTTTTGTTGTTATTTGATAATTTTCTTTATCCCAAATCTTATCTAACTAAAATAATTTGTGATAAATATTATCACTATTTTTTATTTACAAATATCTCTTTGATGTATTCTGACTAGAAATTGTCTGTAAAAATTGAGTTTCTCGATTCTCAAATAAATTTTCCATCTCTAAATTTTAATTGGTTGAAAATGTTTTTAATATATTTTAAATTTTAAAGTTAAATAAACATATTGTATTTATTAAAATATTGAATATGAATATGTTTTTGATATTCACGAATTTTCGGCACTACCTTTTTCAAGTGAATTGTGAAAAGGGAAAAGTCAGTGCCGAAAATTCGTGATTATCAAAAACATTGATATATTTCCTGATTCATAGCTATGCTTTTTAGTAAATACAATATCAATTGAAAAGAAATTAGTGGTGAAATTTGAAAAATGTTCTAAAATATAAATACTATATATATATATATATATATATATATATATATATATATATATATATATATATATATATATATATATATATATATATATATATATATATATATATATATATATATATATATATATATATTATAGGAACTTTTATTTCTTCCAGTTTCACCACTGATTATTTTTTCCATTGAATTTATTAAAAAGAGAGTTTGAAGACTGTAAATCAGTAGTATATCGATGTTTGTTGATACTCACGAATTTTCGGCACTGCCTTTTTTTTCCAAGTGAATTTTTGATTTACTTGAAAAAGGGTGTGCCTGATTATAACTTTATATATGTAACTTTAATTTGTTTATATATTAGTAAAATCAATCATATTTTCTTTTTTACTATTTGTCTCATTTAATGATGTATGACAGAAATATGAAAATATTTTATCATAAAATTAAACCATCCAGATCAGTATCTAATCTTGTATTTTCTGTCCTAAAATAAATTTTTTAAAGGTTACTAATACCTCTACAACTGAGGTATTCGTCTTCCAAGCTCCAAATTAGAGATTTTATTATAGATATTTTCTTGGTAGAAGTATTTATTATTTAAAACAATTAAGTGATAATTAAGCCTTTTGCTGCGAATAATGTATTTAATGAAAACATTTTCGACTATGTTATCCTTGTCAAATACATTATTCGCAATAAAAGGTTTAAAATTATCACTTAATTGTTTCGATATATTGGCATATCAAAAATCGGTATTTTATAATATTTATACCAATATAATTTTCTTTCAATTGCATCTCAGAGTAGGTCAGAGGTTTAGAAATATCTGGACTATATCCGATAATTTGAATTTATTTATGTTTTTTGTTAAATATTTCTCTAAATAACATGGATATCCCTTATTTCTTTACCTAGCGTATACATTTTTTATTATATTGTGCTACATAATTTCCTATCTCACTTTTATAATGGAAATTGTATTTTAACTTTATAGTTTAATATATCATGACATAAAAGTATAATTTTCAAATTGTTTCAGCTATAGTATTTATAATAATAATAATAATAATAATAATAATAATAATAATAATAATAATAATAATAATAATAATAATAATAATAATAATAATAATAATAATAATAATATTAATAATAATAATAATAATAATAATAATAATAATAATAATAATAATAATAATAATAATAATAATAATAATAATAATAATAATAATAATAATAATAATAATAATAATAATAATAATAATAATAATAATATTAATAATAATAATAATAAAAATAAATATTTGTTTTGCTTATTTAAGATTTTTAGACATTTGATTTAACTAAAAATAATTATATAGGTAATTAAATAAAAACAAAACAGAAATCAAATTAAACAGAAAAGAATCGAAGAAAATTGTTTTCTTGTATTATTAATAATATGAATAAATGAATTCAAATGTAATTTTTCTTTCCCGATTTCTTAAATTGTTTTCATCAAAAATATTGATTTTATTGAAAAAGATATGAAAAATGAATTATTTTAATATATTATTTTCAATTAATTTGTTTTAATTATGAATGAAATATTTTACATTTTCCATAAACATGTGTTTTTTTTAATTACTTGTTTATTCGAGTTGAAATACTGATAGTAAAGTAATTTTATAATAAATTATTTAATTTAAATGGATTTGAAAAGTATTTGTCATGGGGAAGGGAACTGGAGTTGATTTAGAATTTGACATAGAATATATTTATGACAGAAAATCTTTAACTGTTAGAAATGTAATAAAACACTTAATTTATGAATTTTAATGAATTATAAATTTGGAATTCATACTCAACGTGTACAGTGGGGTTAAGCACTTTTTTCTCCCGTTTTTTCCTGATGCTTTCTTTGATGAACTTTTGTGTGTAGATCACATTTTTGCCGTCTGGGTTTGAAATTTTTTTAAATACGTCGCGCACTCATAAGGGTCTAAAAATCATATATGGCAAAACTGTGATCTAGGTATTTTTTTAGTTTTTCTAAACAGTTTTAAGTTAATATTCCTATTTACAAAAATTTAAAAAATTAAAAAATTTGTAAGCTATTTTTTTGTAAACTTCTATACCTCCAATTCTATAATGGAAACAGAGTAACACTAATGTGATAATTCTTAATTAATTTGTCTGATATTTATCAGACGTTTAAAAATTAAAAATTAAGTTCTGATTTCAGCTGAAAAGAGCTCATTGAGTTATATTTAGGAATCTTATATTATAGGATGTTGTTAAAATGATGTTTATTTTTCCGCTCATTTAAGTGCATTCTCATTACTTTATCAAAAACTTCCAAATTGCGAGTTCATCTAAATTTATATCAACAGCAACGAAACAAAAGCGCCATGTCTAAATTATCAATGAATATTGTCGAGAGAAGTTCAAAAACATGGCAAAAGAATTTGAAAAATCAAATATCGAATACAGTACATCAGTTGTAGAATTCAAATAGTTTAACAACCACTTGAAATAATTGCTGCTTCAACTAACCTCTTGTCATCTATCTTATCAAAATTCCATATAACTTCAAATAAGTTATATATAGAGGAAGCAGCTTTAAATTTACGCATAAATACACCTATAAATGATTCAATGATCTCGTTAAAATTGTGGTTGTGAAAATATACTTCTGCAGGTCCTTATTCGGCGATTTGTCGCATATTATGTAACAATTTTATTAGATGGTGCTATTTGCTTCGACTTGAACTGAATCGAATCCCAAGCATTTTTAATTTCCTTTATCCTTTCAATAAGTATGTCAATATTAATTTTTTCTGTTGTCAATGTTGATTTCCGCGCTTGGAGAATTAAATTTGTTTGATGCAATGAAGCCACAACCTTCATCCAAATTACAGACATTTTGTAGTTTTTTGTACTTTAAAGTAGTGTTGTTTGGAGAACCTCGTGACTCCATCTTCCTGGGCCTATATATAACACGAGTTCTGGCAAATTTCCTATCATCAAGTGGCGAAAACTTTCATCAATTCATAATACCAGATAGAACTCTCGATTAACGTTCGAATATAATTGCCTATTTTCTCATGCCATAGTATCGCGAGAGGCTGTCTGATCTTTGTCATTTCGTAGCCACAGTATGGGCAGCAGCATGGTTCTCCTATCAGCATTTTAATGCCCATGTTTATGAGGAGGTCCTTCTTGGTATCTCTAAATTCCGATATCAGAACTGAATAAAATTCTTTAAAAGACATAGGTTAAATGAAGCACCAGTTATTGATTTTCCCGGTTCCAATATTGTGGCTGAAAGAGCAGTGAAAATGATGGAAAACTTGTCGAGAAAATGCAAAAATGACAAATACCTAAACCTCAGATTTGTAAATACAAATTTAGACTTATAAACATTGTAATTAATAAATGTTTGAATTTTTGAATATGTTTTAAGTGTGGTGCGCGACGTTTCTGAATATTTATCACTAAAAAGGTCATATATGCTATTTTTATACAAAAGTTCATCTTATGCTGCCACAGACATCTCTTTAAAAAAAGTCATAACCCTAGTGTAGAGTATAGGCTGAAGAAACATAAATTGACTGCAAAATCATGAAAGAAATCAGAAAACAAAAACTTAAAAATTATCTTTGAGAATTTATAGGTAGGAAAATGTTTAGAAATAATGCTTTTAAAACTATAAATTTTCATATAAGGAGTATTTATTATGTAAAATCATTTAGTAAAGTTTATTATTATAAATATTAACATAAAAATGGACTGATTAAAATAATCGAAACTCAATTCCAATATCATTTATAAGATATATTTCGATAGGTTCACCGTCATCATCAAATGGATAAAACTTTAAGAAGTCATAAATTAAATAATTTATTTTTTATTTATAAATTTATTTTTAAACACTCACATTCAAAATTAAACAATTAAATATTTTTAATTTAAATAAATCATTTTGTTATTAGATTTAACAATATTTACATTTTAACTTAATAATTTAATCTTTCGACTAATTTAAAACACCATACGTACTAGATTTACCATTCTAATTTTTAAAATCACATTCAAAACACAAGTATTTACATAATTTTTCACATTATTTTTCCATTTACTACTTCTAATACGGCAATACAAATACAAACACGTCATAATTTGGATAAACATTACTCAAATATTACATAATGTGCTCATTATTAGTAATTTATCCCTAAGTAATATTCAAGTGGCTGCTATAATATTATTATTATAAAAAATTAGTTAAATATTTAATTAATAAATAAAGAAAATATATTTTTTTAATTTTTAGGGATTTTATTTGATTTTAATCGTAGAATAATTTTTCTATCTGAAAACTTTCTCCGAAATTATCTATTTATACAAGTAGCTCAATCATGAATGCAGCAAAATTGCTCAAGTAATTAATTATTTCTTGTAAATTAAATTTACAGTTACATTTCTTTTACTTAATGAATGAATAAATAAATTTTTCATTTTAAAATCTCTTAATATCATTTTATAAAATAAATGAGTGACAATAAATTCATTTAAATATGACAGGAGCAGTAAACCAGGTTTGAAGAACACGGGATGATTTATCAACCAAATACCCTTGAAATTTATATTTGAGAAATTCGGTACGATAAATTTTTATTCTTTTTTTGTAAATTAAGTTTAATGAAGGTTAGAAAAAAAGCGGATTTGGATTTCTTTGAAATTTGTCTAATTTAGTTAAGAAATAATTTAAATAGATTTATATTATTTAACTTGTAATAAAAAAAATCACAAAAAAAATCATTTGCTTTAATTATATATATATATATATATATATATATATATATATATATATATATATATATATATATATACTATAAAATTAAGTATTCACAGATATTCTTTTGAGAAAATCCACCAAATGTTACGAAATTAGTCCTTTAGATAAAAAATAATAAGTGAAATTTGTTTAAATAAAACATATATATATAAAAATATTATTTTAAAATTTTAAAAATCTGAAATTAATTCAATTAGTTTCCTCTCATCACAAATGTAATTCTGAAATTGAAGCTGAAAGATTTTGTCAGAACAAATACAAAGAATATAATTAGATGATTTAAACAAAAAAATATTTTTCCAAATTATATATGTGTGTGTGTCTTTTCAAAAAAATCTTGTTTTCAGTCTAGATGTCTTGAGTCTAGACCTCAAACATATTCAGAACGTTTTGATGAGTTTTGATGTTTTTTTTATGTTTTATTTATGTAAATATTATTCATTAGCATTTTCTGTAAAATTCTAAGATCATCAGTTATAATATTTTTATTTTTGTAATTAGAATTAAATTTATTTATTGCAATTGAAATAATTAAAATCGATATATTTAATGTTTTCATTTCATTAATTGTCAGCCAACAAAATTTTTGTTTATATGTTACACATTGAAATAAAAATTATAAAATTATATTTAGATTATTTTAAAAAATAATTATTTTATTATCATTAAAATCTTTTATTATCTACAACATTGATCGACAACTAATTTTTCTTCGTTTCAAATTTTATATTAATATTTTTTTATTAAATACATTTTAAAAAGGATGTGCTGATAGTTTTCATTGAATCAATAAAAATATTAGTTTATAGTCTAAAATGAGGATAAAGAATCATTTTAGTAACTTTTAATTAAAAGAAAATGATTTATGTCCAATTATTATTTATGTTGGGTATTTTGTTAAGTCGGTATCTCTGTCTGACTCTTTTGTGTTCTTTTCGAAATTAAGTAAACAAACCAACACAAAAATCTTTATTTGAGACTGATACAGTTACACTTTGCTTATACTTTTTATTAATTCAACCACACTTGATACAACCCTTTTTTGATCTGCACTTTTCAATACAACTACAAATCTTACGTATGGATAAATCGTCCAACGGGAGATGTCCCTTTCTGGTACGTTCGATTTAAATTATTCAATTGAAACTAACTTCAAAATTTTCTTTGTTACTCTCGCTAAATTTCTCGTTTTCTTTTCTTTGACCAACTGGCAATTTTGTTTACTTGCCAGTCACTTTTATACCCATTTTGTAATTGATTTTACTTTGTCAAATTAGTCTAGATCCAACTTCCCCCCGGGCTTCCTCTTGTAGCTCTAATTGCTTTGAGGAATTTACTCGTCTCCTTTGACGGCTTGCCCCAATTTAATTTTAGTCGGCTGATTTAATTGCCTTTCCTAATTTGATTGATAATTCAGATTCTCTCAAATCGCTCGGGTTTTCCATTAACTGGGGTTTCCCATTCGCTCGGGTTCTCCATTAGTTAATTAATTTTTAATTAATTTTTGATTTTTGTAATTTATTCTTTCTAGGGACCCCCATTGATTTTATTTTATTATAGTTGAACTCGTCTTATTATTCAGTATCCGCTCATACCAGTTTCTACCGGAAAATATTCATTTTTAATTTTTTGATTTTTTTAATTAATATTTTGTATTTTAAATTTTTATTGTGAATTTGGTATTTTTATTGATTTTCACATCATTTTTGTACCTCTCTTGTTGAACCCCAACATTTATATCTATAAAAGCTTGGAGTTCCTCGGGTCCACTCATCCATTGAAACATTTTGTTTTTGAATGTTCTGCAGTAAAATGTTAATAAAACAACGTGTTAAGTTGAATGCAGCAATTAAAATTATCTGCGAGCTGTCAAAGAGAAATGAATTTGTTCAAATGTGAATTATCATATGATATACTTTTATATTTAACGAAAAAGAGAAGGCCAAAGACATTCAGGTTAGGGATGGAAAAAGCTTATCCTTTTGAGATCATTACTGATATTGTTTATTGAGCAATATATATTCTGCAGTTTTATTATTTATTCAGTTGATTAAAGAACACAAGCAGTCAGTAATTGTTATTTATTATGAATAAACCCCAAACAAACACTTATCCTAGTTTTTTTTATCAAATTGAAAAGCTTTCAATTTTATTCATGTTAGGGAATAATACATTTTAATAAAATAGAATCAAGAATCCATGTCAATTCAACCGTGTCTAATTTTCAATAATAAAGTTCGTTGGTAACAAAAGCTTTTACTTTTAAAAGCGTCAAATCTCTATCTTAATTCTAAATTAATGGTTTTCGTTGGTTTGAGTAAGTAAATTGCATAAGTAAAAAATACATCAAATGTAATATATTTGTAAATTTTACCACTGATTTCTTTTCCATTGACATTTTATTTATTTAAAAACGACTATGAATCTGTTAATATATCGATGTTTTTGATATTCACGAATTTTCGGCACTGCATTTTTCAAGTGAATTTGATCTTTTATTTTCGATATTTTTGGAATTATTTCGATATAATGTAAGTCAGATATATTTTTAAATATAAATAAACATTTTTAAAGGGATTAATTAGTCGAATTTTGTCATGTTTTATTATAAAAACTAATATTAAATTTATTAAAAATTGAAGATAAATCTTACGAAATAATGTCTTTATTATCTATACAACTCAAAGTTGAGTTTTTGGAATTTTCGTCAAAGTTTTATCGATCATTTTTTTCTAAAAATTTCTAAAATTGTCTGTAAATGATTTATGATAGTACGTTTATTCATTACAACGAAAATTTGCATGCAATTTTTACTATGTGTTGTGTTTTGTGTGTCAGTTTATTTTTTTTACCACTTTCTGACTTTCTATATTACACCAAAGCGCATTTGATTATCATAAATGAGACATTCATTTAGCTATGTCAAATAAGCTTTTTTTTGGATTTTAGTTAATTTTAAGATTTTTTGTTAAAATAATGAATAAAGAAGTAAGATATTTATTTATTTATTATAATATACATTAAATATTTCATAGTTCACCTAAAATATCCAGTATTTAGGGAAGAATCTATAATATGATTATTAATATGACTTTAATATGATTTTTGAAATTATTATGATATGGTTTTCGAAGTTCCTCGTTAACTGCTTGGGATATTGCAGTAAATCATTCATTGAAGGTAAATCTGTCTGGTAAATCCATCAGCCGAAGAAACTTTAGTCCTTACCCCATTTTTAATTTTGCTAAACACACTTTCGATGGGGTTCAAAAATGGATTATATGGCAACTTTTCTATTTGAATAGTCAATGAAGATATATTATTGTAAATGGATTAGCTCATCTTTGGATATTGGGACCTCGATTTGTTGGCATATTGTTATAAATTCTATTGCCTACTCGTGATCTACCGAATCTCTTGTTCGTCCATGTATTGAAGAGCATTCTATGAATTTCTTGAAATGAAATAGTCGATTCTGATGAAGTTTCTGACATATTCTCGTATATTCTTTTATAATTAATTAATTTTAAATTGAAAATTTTTAGCTAATTGAATGTCCGCATGATAAATTAATGTCCTATAGTTTGTATTTTTTATTAAAGAAATTTTGTGAACCGTGTTTGTATATATTTATTTATTTTTCTTCCAACAGCGATTTTTTCTATCTTTTTATAGTGTACACAAAACACCACTGAGATACGTTCTCTATAGTGGTGGTTGGCGTGTAAATTCACTCACCAATTTATTTACCAATTGTAATTGGTTGTAATTGTAAATCATCTTTATCAATTTATCATGTCTCATCATTTATATATATTTTGGAAATTTGTTTTAGTCATTTCACAAATGGCTTTCAAGTAATTATTTTTATTTAAAGTAAATTTGAAGACTTGAATTCTGATCCATATGAAATATGAGATCATTATTCAAGTTCTTAAATATTACTTTTAATCAACAGTATAATTATAAATTATTTTTAATTAATTTTCAGGGTTTTTTAGGAATTTTATGAAATTTACCTTTATTTATTTTGGAATTATTTCGAAAAAATGTGAGTCCGATATATTTTTAATTATAATTAAATAAATTAATTAATTTCCAAAAATATGTATTTTTCTAAAACATTTTGGGAAAAATCGCCGAATATGAATAAAATAATTTTTTTCTAAGCTCAATGTGAGCATTTCGATGAATCAAAAGTTTGTATGTGTTTTTTAGTATGTGTTGTGCTTGTGTGCAATTTTTTATTTTTCTTCCACTTTTCAGATTTCTATAGTATAAAATGTATCGGACTGCACTCTAAATGAGAACATCAACGTGAAATCAAAGTAAGTATGTTTCTATAATGTAAGATTATTGATTTTTTGTTATATTATAGGAAACGATTCTCAGTAGCGTTTGGTGTAACAGATTGAATTGGAAAATGGTGTATAGCACAAGCATAAGGATAACGTGATGGTTTTAAGATAGTTAATTAAAATTAAATGATAACACTGAACAAATCAAAAATGTATCGATATTAAATAGAAAAAGATATCAAATTAATATCTTCATTCAAATTATTTTTCATAGAAAAACTAAATTTTCGTTTTGGTTTTTTGAAAAAAAATGGAAATTTTGGAATCCATTTTTTAAAATGATTTCGAAAGTTATCCAAATAAAACATGAGAATGGCAAATTTTGCCAAGATTAAAGCCAAGTTAGAAAGTCTGATTATATACTCAATAATCTCCAGGACTATTTCTACATTTTGGAGTTTTGATTTGTTGAACTTTTCCGAAAACCGAATTGACTGAGCAATTTTCCCTCTCATTCCCGTAGGACTGAGATTATTGTATGAGAGGAACAAAACGTATTTGGTAATATAATAGCATAACCGAAGAAATGACACCACAGAATGGCACAGAACGATTATTAAAAAGCTAAAGTTTGTTTGTAATATCAACGATAAATCAAGAGTCACCTTGGCTAAACACGGATCAACAGTTAAACGTTTTCTAAGTACAAGAAATCCAACAATGACTGATCCGATTCCTATAAAAACCGGTAAAATTTCACCAGCTAAGTGATCTATAAGAGGCCAAATAAAATGTGTAAAATTGGGATTCGGAGGTAATGTTGTGGAGAATCCACATTCGAATGATCGTTTAACTGATCTCCCGTGCAGTAGTTTATTGTCGTTTACTGTCACGTCAAACGTCCAAAAGAATTGGGCATTCATTGTCAATATTAAAACACTTGCTAAAATGCAAACATTACTTATCCATTCTCGTCGGTAGGAAATACTCATTTTCCTCGCATCTGTGATGAACCGGCAGTTGTCAACCGCTAGACCAATGTACAGAGCCGACTGGCCTTGTTTGAGAACATTGAAAATCAAGGGCAATATTTGGCAGGCTGAACGTTTGAGAAACTGAATTGCACTGATAATCTTTATGTTGAAAAACGCTTCAAATAACAAATCTCCACTCTGTACAAAAAGCTCCAACAAATCAAATCCAGCAATTATTGAGAGATATGAACACAGTGGATGGAAGCTGGCTAGCTTTTTCATTATTATCAGAACAAAAATCGAGCTCATCACTGCGAGGAACATAAAGATTGGCAGTAAAACTTGGGTAGCAATTTGAAGATTTGGGAAGTGAGACAGACTTATTGTAATGCATGGAACCGTAACGTTATCGGCTGACTCAACTACTATTAAATCTAAATATAAGTATAAAATATAATCTGAAAAAAAATTATTTTAATCATTAATCATTAATCACACCCTAACCGAACTTTTCTAAATTTGTCTTTTAACTTTGCATTAGTTCAGTCGGTTAGGTTTAATTTAATAAAACAAAATCAAAAGAAACAAATATTAAATGCTAATTGCCTAATTTAAGTAATAGCTTTTTTTTTCATTTTGTACATAAAAATATAAACACACGTACAGTTGTTTTTGAAATGATTTATTAAAATTATTATTATTTTTTAAAAATTATTTTTAAATGTTTTAGTCATTTTTAATGAAGTCATATTATGAAATTTATGTTAAATAAATTTTTTAAAGGTTTTATAAATAAAAGTGTATTTGTTGTATGATTCATAAAAATTATCAATGTCACATTAAAAGAACTAATTTTTGAATTTTAGAAATTTTAACTTGAAATCTTTCCGAAAATAGTCATTTTTGACTTTGTCATTGCATTTATGGTATTTTGTGAAAAAGTAGTCTGTCATTTTGAAGATTTTTTAATTAAATAAGACATACACAATATTGCACAGTCTTGAATGAAAACTTGTGTTTTATGATTTAATTATGTCCACAGATTTCTAATTTTAATAAATTATAATTAATTAATTTGAAAAATTAATATGATATCCTAAAAATATTTTTGTTTTTAATAATTTGTATTTATTAATCGTAATCTATATTTTATTATATTTATTATTATTTTACATTCAATTATTTTTTTTAATATTTTTTAATAAATTTTAATCTATTAATTTAAAACCTGATTTTTGAAAAATGAGTTTATATAGGTTTTTAGTGCAGAAATTTGTATGTTATTTCTTGATGAAGAAATTTTTTTCTAAGTAATATTTTCATTTATAACATTTACCGACCAATGAGAAATCAGAAAACATAAAACAAAAATAAAATAAGAAAATATGCCTAAAATGTTAAATACATCAAAATCTAATAAATTCTATCTGGATTATTATGTTCAGTGTTTATTATTTATTTAAACAATGGTTTAAACAAGGGTTTATTTAAACAATAATAAATATTTACAATGAAATCTATTTACAATTTAAATATCAAAATAAATTTGCTTCTAAAATTGAATGTAAATAATTTCAAAAATCTTTTGATGTCTTTGAAAATTTCAGTTAAAAATTTTTTAAATTATTTTAATTTTAATTCGGCATTCAAAAATCAATAAAAATTTAATCAATTTAATTCAATGAAAGAAATTCAATGAATAAATTAATAACTGCGGGGACTGCTCTATTATTAGAAAATTTTTGTTTTTATTTTTTGGAGTAAAAATTAAATATGATTTAATTTTAAAATTAATTTTATCACAATAATTAAAAAGATTAATTAAGAATCTCACAATTTCTAATTTGCGTGAATGAAAGTAAGAAACTTTATAAAGATTATTATGAATTAAAACAAATATTTTAATTATCAGTGTAGAATTATTTATAAGTATGTATTTAATCTGCTTAACGGGTTTCTGAAATATAAAATGAATCAAAGAACTCTTGCAATTTGTTTGCAGATTCCCGGAAGTGCAAAGTAGAATTTGTGAAATCTCTTAGACCTTGTGCATAGAAAATTAAACTGGGTTTTCTTAGTTTATAAAACTTGAAATATACTAACATTTTTTCATTATAAAAAATGAACTCAGTAAAACGAATTATTCAATTATTATAATGGAAAACAAATGAGTTCAGTAAAAAATAAATGCATACATTATGTTTTCTATAATTAGTGTAAAGTAGAAATATAAACATGAAAACATGATAAAATTACTTAATTAATTAAATTTTAAAATTGTTATTTAATAATTAAATTCATTGTTTGATTAGTGAATGTTGATTGATATATGAATGATAACTGGTTGACATTATTATGTAAGTATGCTTAAATGTCATTGGATAAAAATATGATTGTTGTTCTCGATTACGAATTATGATATCATAAGATAATGTAGTTATAAAAATATAAATTATCGAAAACAAATTATTAATAGATTATTAAATACTGTAAATTCAATTGATTGAGATATATCTTCATTTCATTTTTAGAATATTGATTAATATTTTAAGAACTGTGAAAAATTATACATAAAATTAAATTCTAATTTTAACATTTACAAAATAGGGTTGACATTTTTTAAAATAATAATTAACTTAAAAATTAATTTCTTTGAGTCAACAGCTGTTCAAGCAATATAATTACAAATAAATAACAAATAATAAATTTTCTTATAAGTTACAAACTATTTTTAGAAAAGATTTTAAAATTATAAATAAATATTTGTTAGGAACTATTAAAATTATAAATAAATTCATAAATTTTGCTACTTTATTCACCTTTGTGACCTGACTGATTTGTCCGTTTATTTTCCATTAGCGATTTCCTGATGAAAAGATAAAAAAAGAATCATAAACGGATATGATATAGAATTAAAAGAAAGCGTTTTATTGCAGGTTTAAACTGATAATTAAATACAATATTCTTTAGCAAAAATGGAATCTTTTTTATTGATAATTAAAAACAGGTTTAAAAATTCATATTTTTATTAAATATTTTCAAATATTTATTTTAGCTTTCAATATTCATATGAGTTATTGCAAGTTCCTGGAGGTAAAACAAATTTAATCTAGAAAAGGCAATTCCTTTACCACCCCAGTATGATTTTAAAAAAACAAAATTTTCGTAAAAAAAACTTCGTAAATAAAGCTGAAAATTAATTGAAAATAATTTATAATACAAATGTTGACTAAAAGTAAGAACTTGAATAATGATCTCATATCTATATGGATCAAAAATCAAACCTTAAAATTTACTTAAAATTAAATTAAAGGCATTTCTAAAATTCCTAAAATAAATTTCTAGAAAAATGAAATTCATTAAATTGGTGAGTCACAAATTTTAGACCAATTGATGCACACACTAACCACTACTACACCTAAAGCCGAAATATACACCTAACCGCGAAATATAACATTATCTATAATCTAAAAAAAAATCAATAAATATATATTATAGGAACACACAAACTTACCTGTGTGTAGAAATTTAATGCCGCGAAATTTAACATATTTATTATAGGAATCTAAAAAGTGAGAGAAAATAATTAAGCATACAAGCACAGCACACATAATGAAAAATACATACAAAATTAAGTAAAGTGTTTTTCATGCGAAATTCAGATTGATTAACATATAATTAACATATCAATATTTTTAAATTATTTAAAAAATTATGTACAAAAAAACTTTTGAATCAGATTCCGACTGCTCTACGTTGAGCTTTAGGGAAAAAGAAGTAAATACATCGTAAGATTTAATTATAAAATAATTTAGAATATAAAATTTCTTTAGATTTACAGATATTGAAGAAGATCTTTCGACATCTTTGAATTTGCAGGAAAAAAGTCGCAAATCGTAAATTTTAATAAATTATTTTAACAAATTAATATTTTCATAGAATTACAGAAATAGACAAAATTCGAAAGAAGATTACAAAAACTTAAAAAATATTTTATCCATTCTTTACTAAATGTCTTTAAAAAATAAATGTTTAGTGATTACTTTACTTATTTATAATTGTAAAAATATCTAACTTACATTTTTACGAAATAAATCCAAATAAATCCAAATAAAATACCATAAAATTCCTAAAAAAACACCTGAAATTTAATTATCAATGTTATATATTATCAATATTATAAATGCTGACTAACAGTAATATTTAAGAACTTGAATAATGATCTCATAATTATATAAAATCAAAATTCAAGTCCTAAAAATTACTTTAATTCAAAAACTTACCTTTAAACGAATTTTGGAAAATTGAATAAATGAAATTAAGTTAACATTGTCATATAATTGGTGACTCACCTCAGCTGGTGTGCACACCAACGTATATTATAGACAATGTTAACTTTCGCGGTTAGGTGTAGAAGTTACTATAATACTTGTTGGTATGTGCATCAGTGGATGACTCACCATTTATGAGTGTGAAGTTATTTATGTACTTCATTTATTCAATTTTATACGTCTTTTCAAGTAAGTTTTTTTAAATTTAAGTAACTTTTAAGGCTTAAATTTTTGATTTTATATAATCACGAGATCATTATTCCAGCTCTTAAATATTACTATTATTCAATATTATGATTATAAATTATTTTTAATTAATTTTCAGGTTTTTTAAGATTTTTATGACATTTTATGAATTTATTTGGAATTATTTTGATATAATGTAAGTCAGATATATTTTTAACTATAAATAAATAAAGTAATCACCAAACACATTTATTTTTTTAAGACATTTAGGAAAGAATATAAATTATGGATAAAATAGTTTAAGTTTTTGTAATCTTCTTTCTCCAGCTCATTGATAAGACGAATTTTTGTCATTTTTTATAATTCTCTAAAAATATTATTTGAGAAAAATTGAAGAAAATAAAAAAAAATCTTTGGTTTGTGTTTCAATGAGCTGAAAAATATGAGAAAGTTAGTATTTATTAACGACAAAATAGATGGCATAATGTACACTAAAATCCTTAAGACAAATTTATGGTTCTCCCCCAGGAAATTAAGATTGGGAAATAACCTTATCTTCTAAAAGGATAACGAGCCAAATAATAATATACTTATACTGGAAAAATAATATACTTAGAGCCCATACTATAATCCAATCGAACATTTGTGGTACATTTTTAAGCTTCAAATTTAAGACAAAGCCTTTCGACGTAAAGATTGTTTGAAAAACACTTTTTAAGACGCTTGCAGTAACATAATTTCTCAAGAAGCACAAAAGCTAGTCAATTTTATGCCAAATCCTTCGGCTGAAGTCATTAAGACCAAATGTGATTACCCGTTACTAAAATTAACTGATTTCTATCTTTTTAAAGATTTTCCATTATGATTCATTAGCATATGTCTATTTTTTGCATAGTTTTTTATCTATATGTTTTAACCTGTATCCCTAAAGAATAAAACCACTAATTAAAAATCATTTTCACGTGTTTGTATTGATCTTACAACAGTGCCTTTAATTTTGTTGAAAAACAAACAAAGAATTAACGGAAATCTAAAACGTCTATGATTTTTATTAAAAGTCTAGGAAAAAATCAAATGTATGTTTTACTTTTTTTCTGACTGTACTTACATATTATTTTTATTTCTAACATATTATTGTAAATAGGATATTTTTTATTATTGTTATGTTAAAATGGGATTTTAGAAATAAAAACGTATTTATGTTTAAGCCTTGAAACCTTATAGTCCAGTTAACCGGCCTGATTTGGCGACGCATATGCCCTAATGGCCGGATTACCAGCATCAACATATATCTTGATTAGCCTACGGCTCAGAATACCGGCACATGAAGAAAAATACTGGGACGATACTTTTGACTTATTAACGACATCATTGCGAGATGAAAGGAGGAGACAGAACTTATTTAGCATGAACTCAGTACGAAAGTGTTCCTAGATCAAGATTATTGAGTGTAGGTGTATTAATAATTTGACATACTGGTGTCCTTTACGTTGGTTCTTGATCTGAAAACTGTTATGATGTATATCATTCCAAAGTTGAATTATGGAGATAAATTAATATTTTTAATATAAATGTATGTTTTACCTATTATAATTAATTATTCACTTATTATTGTTATATTGATATAATTATTATTTTTATAAGCTTTTTTTCTACTGGTAGACTTTTGGTTGAAACGGCATTTTTAGTCAAATTTTATTTTATCAGGGTTAGCGTACTTGTATAATGAATAAAACTATTTGAACCAAATAATATTTTATTACATATTTCGATAAGTACTCATCATGAGACGGTAGGATTGTCGTGTCGACAAATAATTATAACTATCGGAAATTCTTAAAATATCATTGAAATAAAATATTATAAAATTTGATAATTATTACTGGATTTAAAATTAAATGAATAAAAGTGAACATTTATTTTGAAAATAATTTTAATTGCAGTTTATAACGCAATAATTAACATTTATCATGTTCTTTGAATATGATAAAAATAGGTCCCAAGAGAGTCTCAGATTAAAATGAATTAAATTTCAAGAATGATAAGAAGCCTCGCTGTTAAACACAAAATAGCATTGAAAATTAATAATAAATATATTTTACTTATTTTTTGAATTAATTTCAGACCTTTTTAATTATGTACATTATTAGAATAAATCTATGTTTTCATTATAAAGACATTTATAATTTTCAATTTTTTTACTAACCGGGGAAAAACCTTGATATAATGAACTTTTAGTTGATATTAAGTAGATGAATTTTTCCCCGCTGGCACAAACCACCCTGCTAAGGAAAAAAATTATTAACCGAAAATAATTTGGCTTAATATTTTTAAGTAGTCAACTAGTATTTTTATGTAGATCACAAAATTTTTTGTTGCTCATTAAATATTGGTTTTCATGGATTTATGTATTTCATGTCAAAATTACTTAAATTTTAAGTAGATCAAGTCATCTTTAAAATATAGTCTCCGTTGGCACGGTATATAAAATAAGTAGCTCACTGACACACATACATTCTATATAGATTTATGATTAATAAATAAGTAGGTCAAATCATCTTTAAAACAGTCCCCACTAGAACAATATATAAAATAAGTAGGTAATATATTTTTAATAATTAAATAAGTAGGTCACACACACGTAATAAACATAGTCCCTGCTGGTACAATATATTTCGATAATAATATCTCTTTAATCTATATCAAAATTCAGTCTGCCAAAAAATTTGAAAACGATAAAAATGAATTTGGATTTTTTTCCATTTATTGAAATTAAAAATAATTTCCCGTATGTAAATGTAACATTCGAAAAGGTCTAAGCAGAAATAAGCTCAAATGCTAAAAGGAAGTTCGATGAGCCAAATCAAGGAAATAAGTCTGTTAAGACTGATAATTTTGTGATTAGTTGTAACAAAAATCTTAGTGATGTAACACCTGAAAGACAAAAATATATTTTATTAAACTATAAAACAAAATGTTGGTCTTGAATCCATGAAAATCCAATGAAAAGAAGATAATGGTAATTAAAAATGAAAATAAATCAAAATTGTAAAGATTAAAGACTTCAGAAAAATAATTGTATTTAGGCATTGTTCATATAAAATCAGATAATAAAATCTGTCTCATAAATTATTCTCTAATTATTTGAGATATTTTATTGAGACAATAAAATATACATATAAAAATATGAAATATGAAAGACAGTGTACATTTCCATTAAAAATAGAGTTAGTAGAAAATAGTGAATTTTGTATTTAATTTACATTTTGTAAAAGCTTTAAAGTTTAGAATATATTATTAAAAATCGTCCTTTCAATATTAATTGAGAGGGGGGGGGGGGGNATTAATTGAGGGGGGGGGGGGGGTATTTCTGGATTTTTAAAAGTGACTTATCCAAAAATTTACATTCTAAATTTTAATTTATTGTTTTATAGTTTGTTTTACTGGAATAATTTTTCAACTTTATGATTAAATTTTTTTTAATAATATATAATAATAAAAGTCGCACTTTTTTTCCAATTATTTTGAAAAAAGTCAACCTGCGATTCATGCACTGCAAGCAAAATTAAATGCAATTCAGACATTGCCAATGTTGCAGAAAACTATGGAGTTGTTAGCAGTGCAGTTTATGATGAGTTTCTTGCTAATTTTGACAATTAAAGCAAACTTATGATTATTTAAAATGTTGGTACTTCCGCGTTATCTTACCCCCAAAAATTAAATTAAAAAAGAACACATATAATTATTATATTTATTTTCTAAATCACAGTTACAAACTCAGCAAATGTTTGTAAAGAGTTTGTAAATGGTCATCCAGGTGGCCAGAAAACCACAATGTCGTTGAGAATAATGTCGGACACATCTCCACTGTTGCTTAGAACACGTTTGCGCCACATAAACTCACATATTCACATAAATCACAGATAGCCTTAATAAATGTATTCTCTCATTTTTTATATTGTTATTTTAATTGTATTTTATAATTTAATTTTTGGGGGTAAGATAACATGGAAGTACCAAAATGTTCAGTAATAATATTTTTCAATAAAAACATTTTTTTCAAAACTTTGTCTATAAAGGTTGCGACTTATATTAATAAAAATAGGGTAAATTTTATTTTAACAATAATGATTTCTTTAAAAATTGAACTTACATGACATTCATATCACAATATTTGCAATTTTTGGAATAAATAGAAAGTTTCAAAAAATTAATGAAAAATTAATTTTTTTTTATATATAGTCCTAATGGAAATTAATGAAATATCAAAAGGAAACAAAAATATAAGAGATTTTAATGGATAGTATCGAGAAGTGATGAGATAAGGTGGTTTAATATATAAAAAGAATTCGTAGCTTTTTTTTTACACTTTTAAAGTAAATTGAAACATCAAGTTTTTGGTTCATTGTGAAATATTGGTGTGAAACAACTTTTCAAGTAGATCAAGTCATTAGGATCGTAAAAGATGTCAATTCAAACTCAATTCATTCCATTATTATCAAATTTAGGAGAAGCAATGCATTTTATCTACTAATAATCACATAATGATGGTTTGATTTGTTTCGACTTTTTCTTTCTTGCAATTATCACTATATTACAGTGTTTTTATTGAAATGTAAAGGAATATGAAATTAATATATACAAGAAACGAAATCTTGGATGAAATCGAATGGAAAAGTCAGAATATTATAATCTAAATTTTAATTAACAAGCATTAACAAGTAAACAACGTTCATTTAACAGATGTTCACTATTTTACACAAACAACTGTTTTTACATTGTTTTCTATCTACCAATATGATCAAAAGAAATTTATAGAATCATTTTTCTGGTTTTATTGAGTTGGTCAGAAACAGTTTATTGTAACAGCCAAATTCCAGAAGAGAACATGTCAAACACTTAATAAGACAACAAAGGGAGGCATGCATGACTGATTAGTAAAAAGAACAAAATTCATTATATATCCTTCCTGATTTTTAAGGCAGATTATATCGTTTAATGCATTATTTCTTTGTGATACATCTAAATTTGAATTATACCTCGAATTAAATACTTTTAATCAAAATAATTAATTAAATAAACAAATATTTCTAAAAGTTCATTATTAATTTATATTATTAATTAATTTAAACTTTTATTTTTATTTCCAAACATCTAAAATAATTTAATTATATTTAAAGTAAAATCGAGTATACCAAAGAATTCATAAATCATTTAAATTTTTATCTAAAAATGAATACTTTAATTAATTATTTAATTAATTTTTTTTACATGTTATTTATTATTTCAAATCATCAACCATTATTTCTTAAATATTTCAACTCAATTAGTGTAAATCTAGAACATGAAAATAAATAATTACATTTCCTCCAGATACCAAGTTTTAGCGGAAGAAATTCAATCGAAATTGCGAAGATCAGTAAATAAAAAGTCGTTTTAGATAAATAATATAAAATTATTATTGTATGTGGTATGAATGTATGATTTTATGTTGAAATTCTTACTTATTCATTAATTATTATTTTAGAAAAAACTCCTTTTACAAATTAACGATTTGTTTTAACCCTTTGAGGATGCCGTGCGACTACAGTCGCACAACTTTATTTTGGTCTTGAGGGCGAAATTCGACTCTAGTCCACTAAATGCCAAAAACTTCTAGTTTGCACTAATATATTCAAAAGTTTGTAATAGTTGTCAAAATAGCCATATTTTAAATTATACGTCAATTTAGGAAAAATTCATTTTTTTGGCAAAATTGCACCTTTGGGGGAAAAAAAAACTTTGAGCCCGTCGCCCTCAAAGGGTTAATATGGTTATCAAATAAACATTATTTGTATTAATATCATAGAGTCTATGTTTTAAAAGAAGTGCTCTGACTAATAACGATAAAATAATTTATTTTACATTTTTTATCAAAATACAATTTAAACTACGACGGTTAAAAATATGGAAAACATCAAAATTAAAAAATATTAGATTTAGTAAAAAGGCAAATTTCGAAGTTTAACCGTAAAATCTAGATATTATGATATTGATATCATAATGAATGTAATATAGAAGGGAGAAAGTGGCCTCTGACGAAGTCACGTTTCGAATATTGTAATATTGGATTTTAGAAATTATGCATCTTAGGAGAAAACAGGCTTTCATCCAATTGATAAAATTCCATGGTTTTCCATACATTTTGAAATTAAAAGGTGGTAAGGTTCGAAAGAAAAATGAATATTTAAACAACGTGGTTCAATTTACTTAATTTAATAATGCATTTGTAATTTAATTATTAAAATATATTTATTAATTGGAATTTCAGAGGCACTACAGTGAAATTTGTTTAAATTATTTTAATGAATATCTAAAATTGCTTAAAATTAATTGTACAATTAATCACAATTCTGCTAGATAATATTGAAATTATTGTATTTTATTTTTGTTCGAATATTGAAGATTGTTTTATTGCCTTGTATTTAGATAAATTTTATTTATGAATTCTGAAATTAATAATTGCAGCTGACATATCCTCGGATCACAGAACGTCCAGTCAATAGATATGTCTAAAACAAATCAAGCTCAGATAATGGAGACTGCTCTATCGCAATTGAATATTCAAACAATCCGAAAGTATGAGAATCGTATTCAATGAAATATATTGTGAAGCAAAATCACCAAATACACTTGGTTCAAAGATGTGGAATTCGATTATCCAATATAAATGAAAATGTCGGTGCTGCTCAAATCTACTCAATTTGCTTATGAAGAGATTGATAAAGCCACTAATGGTGAATATATTTCACCTTTTAGTCTCTTTTTCCTACACTGTGTTTAATGTAGATTTGTGGAAAAAGTCCATTATACCTCCCGAAACGAGAGATTTAAAATGGAAGTTATTCAGTGGAAGGTCGAAACAATGCTGACGAACATAATTATAAGTATAACCCTATTGTATAAAAATTTAATTGAATAATAAAAAAAACTAATAAAAATAAACAATCAAAGTTTATTGATATTTCTTTCGGCAATATTGTTTTAATTAGTAAATTTTATTCTTTTTCATTTTTATTATATTTTTCTTTGCGATTAGTTTTTTGAAATAATTTTTATTTTATTTCTAGTGAGAAGCCTGACCTACTTTACTAATAGGTTTCATTAAATTAGGAAGAAAATTAAAAAATAATTTTCACAGTAATTTTTTTCTAATATAATGAATCAATGAAATTAACGAACCGAGAATTCGAGCATTGCATGAACGATATTAATTCATTGGATTCAGTTTTCTCCTATAAGTTTCAAATCAATGTATAATATTTTTAATTTTTTTAAAAAAATAATTAAAACATATTTTTTTAATTTAAAGAATTTTTTATTAATTAGGATTTATTTTTTAAAATTTTATATTTTTATATTTATATTTTGTATATTATATATTTTTTAAAATCTGAAATAAATTAAAAGAAAAATTTCAAATAATTTTTATTACCTTGGTCAATGTTTTCCGTGTTTTCATCAAGCCAATAAATACAAGAATATTCACTCAGCCGGTTGGCGCAATAGCTCATTAGGTCTTTCTCAAAACATCCATTTTGGAAAAATTGTAGAATGCTGACATTTTTCCCCAACACAAACAATTTCGGCCTGTAATCTTTATTCGATATTATTCCTCCGACCTTTGATGGGGCTCCACGGCCCATTTTTCATTCAGAATGATAACACTTTTTGTTTTAATAATTCCTAGTAGAGAATTTTATGAGAATTTCTTGTTAGAAACGATTTGAAAATAATTTTATCTAGATATTGATAGAGCTGAATTGTGATTGGATAATATTATAAAGAAAATAGCTACACAAGAAACGGAATAGGAATTTGTAGTCGAAGATATTTTCCCATCTTTATTTTCCTGAATTTTCATCGTTTTTATAATTTTACAGGAGAAACTTTTTACAATTAAAACATGTATAATTATTTGTACTTTATTTATAAATTTTGATTTATAATGGAATAAATATTTATTTTTTTTTGTTTTAATTGACCGTTGAGCCCAATTCCCAATAGGCGTTTATGGTGCATTAAATTTTATTGATGGAAATATAAAGTAAAACAATTTAAATATGATAAAACATAGTGATATTGTTTTTGTGGAAATTTTGTTTAGTTTTATTAATAAAATTAATAAATTAATTAATCTTTTAAATTCCAGAAGAATGTATTATAAAGGCGTTGAGTAGTTATAGTTGTTTGGTAGGAAATGGATTATAATTCAACTTCTTCGGTTCTTGATTGAAATACAAAACCCAACGCAATAATAATCACAATAATCACAAATTCTCAATCTTCAATAACAACGACATTATTCACAAGCTTAGTTTGATTATGGAGATAGATGACCCCACAGGAAACCGTCTCAAACGAATGAATTTGACTTGACTTTAATAATATTTCTCTAAATATTCTTTCTGTAACTTTGTTGATTACTCATTTCGATGCTAACATGCTATATCTTATTAACTTAATTTCTTCGACTTTTAAGGCAATTTTGTTATGTTTGCTTTCTTTTTTTATAGAACTTAGATGCATCAATCGTCTTGAAAATGAAATCTTTAATATAATTTGTTGCCATCCTGCCACTGTCATTCCAAAATCATGAAATTATTTTATTTTTAACTTGACAGACAGCCTGTGAAGATCGAGGGATCAATTTTCTTATAATCCTTATTATAAGCCTTGAGATATTCATTGATTTGAAATTATCATATTCAGTTTATCTTTTCATTAATTTTTAATATTTTTAATTAATTTTTAGGACTTCATTTTTTTTCTAAATAACATAATTTTCCTACCTTTGTTTGTATGTGAATCATTTATGATTTTTTTGGCATCTAACCCAGTGATTCCCGACCTTCCTTATACCATGCTCCACCGTATTATTTTCAAAAGTCATATAATCCACCGGCCCCTTTGAAATAGCTGTCAAACTTCGATAATCAGGATTGCCAGTATGCAAAAATAACGGTCGATGAAATTGCTGCATGCACGTTGTAATATTTAGTCGTGAAGGAGCATATTATATTAAAAAATATATATGTGAAATAGTTGATAATTGCTGACGTGTCCCACCTCTGAGGCGTGTGATGCCTCATCGTGGAAAACACTGATCTAAACTATAAGCTAAATATTGAAGATTAACAATAAATGAAATTAAATTTCAATTACGCGTATAAATTAGGTCAATAAAAAATGTAAGTTTTATCAGAATGGAAAATATTATTCAAATATAAATTAATTGTAACGTAAATAAATGTTTAGAAATATATTTTTAAATCTAATAATTGTCATATTTTAAAAGAACGCTCCTTATATATTTTTTTTATTTTGCATACGCTAGTTATTTAGAGATATCTATAATAAGAATGTGTTTAGCACATCACAATTACAAGTCTTGACCAGTTAACTTCTTTGTTTATTCTTGATTTTGTATAATAACTTTATTTAGCTACTTTAAATAAGATTTTACTAATTTTATGTTTTTTTTGAATAAAATAGTTTTGGCAACATCTGGGTTAATGTTTGTAAGAATTTATAAAGCACGCGATATTTCAGTACGATATTAATATGAAAATTATTGAATTAAAAGAAGATCAAAGTTGAAACCAAAAGATAATATTTAAATGATATTTAAATAATTTATTACCAAATCTTTTTGAAAGCCTTAGTTATTTTGAATACTGTTGTCCTTAGTTCTGGTGTAAGATTGTCTTCTAAATTGATTGCTATATATTAGAGAAAAAAAGATTTGATACCTAAACATTTTTTTAGGCTTTCCATTAAAATCTATTTCCATCAGTTCAGACATGGATGAGAAAAAACATTCTCGATACAAATAGAAACTGCGTAATCCAATATAAAAAAGTTAGTGATTTTGTAAGCCCTATTATTTAAAGAATTATACAAATTTGTATTGTAAATATAATTTTTAGATTGATTCAAATGTTCTAAATAAAATAATAATAATTTTAACAATAATATATTAAAAATAATGATATGTTAACAATATGTTAATGGTTATTAATTTCTGGAAAAAAACACGCTATAATAAATTTGCATGTATTTTTCATTTTGTTTTTTGTTTGTATGTTCAATTATTTTTCTACCACCGTCTCAATTCCTAAAATAAGTTATTAAATTTCGGAATATTAAATTTCTACACACAGCTAAGTTTGTGTGTTGATATATTATAAATTTATTGATTTTTTTTAGATTTTAGAAGTTATTAAATTTCGGAATTAGGTATATCCTTCAGAAAACTTTCTAAATCCTCATTGGATATTACCATTGCTTCTGGGTGTGTGTACCATTGCTTCTGAGTGTCGGCAGAGACCAAATAATCGAGTTGTTTGTTAAAGCCTTTTGTGTGCATTTTTTTGATTGAACTGTGGTCAGATTGATTTTACCAGTTTTTTCGAGTTTCTTTATCGTGTTAAGGAGATTTGAATTTTTTGAATCGGATTCTTATTTTGTATCCATAAAGTTTCCCGTTGGGAATTTTTACCTATTTTTCAAATTTTTGGTAATTGAGATAAAGAAAATAGAGTAAGATATTGCAGCTTTGGTTATTGAAAATGGATCTGGTATGTGCAAAGCTGTATCTGCAGGTAACGATGTTCCAAAAAATATTATCTGAAGACCTCGTCGTCGAGAGTTTCAGATAGCTACGTAAATAATGAATCTCAATCCCAGAGAGGTATTTTGACATTTAATTATATCCCATTGAACATGCCAATGTTAATAATTTGAGTAATAAGAAAAATGATCTGGCATCATACATTTTACAATGAATTGAGAATTGCACTGAGAAAAGCGCTACTGAATTCCAAAGCTAACAGAAAAAGATGACTCAAATTATGTTTGAAACATTCAATGTTCCTACTATGTATGTTGCTATCCAAGCTGTTTGATCGCTTTATGCTTTCAAAAGAACTACCAGTATTGTTTCAGACTCCGGAGATGGTGTTCCACATACTATGCCAATTTATGAAAGTAGTTTGAAATTGCATGCAATTCGCGTGATGAATTTAATCGAAAGAGACTTGACAGATTATTTAATGAAAATTAAACAGGATATATAAATTAATTAAACATTTCGAAATATTGAGAATATGAAAATATTTTATTTCTCATATTTGGAGCATTTATTAAATATAAATTAATTATCAATGGTAAATAAAAATCCAAAACCACTCGGAAAATTCTGAAACAATTGAGACGAAATAAATTAAAATTTTGAGTCGTCAAATATTTTTCTATTTTAAAGTAAATATATTATTTTAATTACGCTAATTTATATTTGACAATCTTATTTTCAATATTAAAATTGAAACAATTTATCAGAATTTACAAGAAATTTTATCTATATTTTTTTGGTGGTTAGATATTATTTGTTAATACAATATATACAGCGACGGATATAGGGGAGAGACGAGAAGGGCGGATCCCCTCCTACCGGATTTGTAAACACTTTTTTGTAAATAAAAATTATAAATAAAATTGTAGGTCTTAAACAGTCACGTACAGAAACGTACGAAACAAACCTAAATAACCATGGGTTGTAGGTTATGCATACAATATCAGAAGAGAGAGTGAATGCAACGTTACACACGATAACTCAAATTCTATTATTTGCATAATAAAATAGGTGTCTAAAGACGTAATACTAAATTATTGGTTTAAATTTTGTAGCTCTTAAACCAGAGGTTTCCAAGCTGTGGCATGCGGGCCAAAAGTGGTCCGCCCTTGGGCTCTCAACAAAATATTAAATAATGTTGTACTAGTTATAATATTTTTATAAGTCTAATTTAATTTGGAATCTTCAAATTTTATATTTAACAACTATACAATTTCACAAAGTGACAAATTAAAATATAAAACATTTACTTCCTGTGTCTTCTTATTTTTACTGTTGTTTAAATTTTATTGTTGAGCTTAAATTGAAGGTTAAATATTAATATTCCTAGATTTAAAATTAAATTCCAAACAAATTAATTTAAATTTTGAACCAAAAACAATGAGTAAAAATATAGATGACAAGATCAAACGAAACTTGGGGAAAGTTCCAACCTCTCATACCGTGAATTTAATGATGACTGGTAAGACAGAAACATGTTGGTTGTAATGGATAACCAATCTGTATGATTTGCAGATTTTGTGTATCTGTTTTTAAAAAATAGTACTTAAAAAACACTTGGCTCTGATATCAGGTGAGAATTTATTGACAGAAAATAGAATGGAATCCGAAACCAGCAATCAGTGTTTACAAAATTACAAGAAAGAAATAAAAGCACAACTGTTGCAGTCTATGAAGTTGCTTTGCTACTGGGAAGGAAAAAAACCTTTTTACGGATGGTGACGAAGTTATTAAGCCAGCACTTGAAATTGCAGTCAGAATACTTGGCGACAAAAATATAAAATTAACATCTTATACTATAGAAATCTGAAAAGTAGAAGAAAAATAAAAAATTGCACACAAACACAACATACTAAAAAACAAATAAAAACTTTTGATTCATCGAAACGCACCGCTGAGATACGTTTCTATAATAATTCTATTTTAGACAATTTTTAGAATAAAAGATCGCTGAAAGTTTTTTAAAATATGTTTTTAATGAAATTTTCAAGAGCAGATGAATTTGGTTCAATGTCTTTTCAATCCAGATTTACTTTCCTAAAAGAAGCCCCTCACATTGAGCTTAGAAAAAAAAATACAAAAATAAAAAAAATTATTTTATTCGGCGATTTTACCCAAAAAGTTTTAGAAAAATACATATTTTGGGTAATTGATTTATTTATTTAATTATAAGTAAAAACATATCTGACTCACATTTGTTCGAAATAATTCCAAAATACTTAAAAAATAAATGTCATAAAATCCCTAAATCACTGAAAGTGTCGAAAATATCGCGAATAGTTGTTATTAAATCATAATGCGTAGATGCAACGTAATATGCTAATGTACGCGTTTCTATGACTTTTTGCAAAATCTCTCTTATCATCTCATCTAACTCTACTTTTGTTGTTTTTTCATTTATCAAAGGAAAATTTGGATTGAAAATATTTCTAAAGTTAATCTTTAAATCACTCAAAATTGAATTAATTTTATTAATAGAATTTTTGAAATCAATATTAAAAATTCGGCTTTTATCAAAACTTTTTTCGATTCAATAAAAATTTTAAGATTTGTAATTTTTTTTCTATCCAATGGACATGTTGGGTTTACACTTAGCCAATCTTCAACACAATCCCGACAAAACGAATGTTTGCAAGGTTCAAACTCTATATTTGTTTCAATGCTCATTGTTTCATTGTTTAAACTAATTAATTTTAAATTACCGTAGTTTATAATTAAAAAAATTTTAAATATCCGTAGTTTATAATTGAATAAATTTAAAAAATAAATTTAAAACTATTTTATATTTTGATAATATTTATAAATAAATTGTAAAAAATCCCTTTGATTTGACTTCCCTCGAAAACCTTACCTCTTACCGAATTTGTATATCCAATTGTGTAAAAGTACATGATAAACAGCCTTTTCATCTTAGTTCTGAGTAGGCGTTAAACTAACCATCTTGTTGAGGGGTTTTATCAACACAACTTCATGGCAGAACCATGAAGTGGACGACCTCCGATGACCGAACAAAAAAAAATTTATAATAGATATAGTGCATGGATACGTGCTGCTGATTTTAAATGGTGGTTGCATAGTTGAACGCAGGACTGAATAGAGACGCAGATACATCAATACGTCGCTGAACAATCTTACGTTCAACACAAAAAGCAAAACAAAAGAGATTAAAACATCACATTAATTTTAATAAAACTATTAACATAAACATGATAAAAATAACAAAAACTTACTATCGACTGTTTTCTGCAATACTTCTTGCATTTGTATCATTTTATTTAATTTCTGTGTTTATATTTTTGCTGTTTTCCTCTTAATTAATATTGTCTATTTGATGTATTTTTATATTTAACTAAACTTATTGCTATTTGCGTGCTATGTACCAACACACCTCAGTCACAATTTAGAGTGTTGGGTCTGGAAATCAGTTCTAGCCCAACAATGCATTAGTCTCAAATAAATATTTTGTGTTGGGTTGTTTATTTAATTTCGAAAAGAACACAAAGAAGTCAGACAGTAATACCGACTTGTACAAAATACCCAACAATTAATAAAAATATTATTCATAAAAGTTTAAAACAAAAATGTAAAAATTAAATTCTATTCGTTAAATGCAAATCATAATAAATTAAGGAAGAAACAAGGAGCATTCCAAATTCTTAATATGATTTTGAATATTTGTGATTTCATCTTTCGGTCCAATTTCCAAGCAAAGGCTTTTCATTTCATTTAAGTTTATTTTAAAGTCGTTTTGAAATCTTTCTTTACTTCTAGTAAAATTTTCATAAGTCCAACATTCAACAAATACATCACACAATATTTCCAATAAATTACAAATATGTATCATATATGAAACTTTTTCAATCAACATAGTTTTTACTTCCAAAACTTCGAAGACTACTAGTTCTTCGTCCTGATTCTCAAACTTACTATCAAGATCATAGATATCTATACATATCATCCTCCGTTCTACATCAGACAGTTGTGATAATGCTAATTGTTTCATTAAATTCGGAACTTTTTCTGATAAATTTTCAAGTCGAAGAGCAATAAGATTTAATGTATCCTTGATAATAAAATTGTCAACATCTTCCTCATTGTTTTCAGATAAATTCCAGATTTTGGAATGGAAGAAATCTCTTGATTCGGTTGATAAAACTGGGAGAATTCCATGCATTTCTTTCGATAGGAAATTATTGAAATAAACCAGAAAATCATTCACTATCATTCCAAACAATTTAACAGAATTCTCGTATTGTTTGCTAAATTTTTCTAACAATATTGACAGCTTTTGAAAATTAATAAAAAATTCTTCTTGGTTTATGAATTCGTTTTGATAAGATCTACATAAATCTTCGAATATATCGAAAGTTTTTTTTTTGTCATTGTAAAAAGTTTCCAATCTTTGATATTGTTTCTGGATCTCGTAAGCTAACAAGCGATGAATTTGTACATTTATTGTCTCAGAATCACTGAAAGTGTCGAAAATATCGCGAATAGTTGTTATTAAATCATAATGCGTAGATGCAACGTAATATGCTAATGTACGCGTTTCTATGACTTTTTGCAAAATCTCTCTTATCATCTCATCTAACTCTACTTTTGTTGTTTTTTCATTTATCAAAGGAAAATTTGGATTGAAAATATTTCTAAAGTTAATCTTTAAATCACTCAAAATTGAATTAATTTTATTAATAGAATTTTTGAAATCAATATTAAAAAATTCGGCTTTTATCAAAACTTTTTTCGATTCAATAAAAATTTTAAGATTTGTAATTCTTTTTCTATCCAATGGACATGTTGGGTTTACACTTAGCCAATTTTCAACACAATCCCGACAAAACGAATGTTTGCAAGGTTCAAACTCTACATTTGTTTCAATGCTCATTGTTTCATAACATATTAAACATTGTTGATCATCGTTCATATTCATTTTTTTATTCCAAATTATATTTTATATAAATCAATAATTTGGTTAATTTAAACAAAAAAATTTTAAATTTCCGTAGTTTATAATTAAAAAAATTTAAAATATCCGTAGTTTATAATTGCTTAAATTTAAAACTATTTTATATTTTGATAATATTTATAGACAAATTTTAAAAAATCCCTTTGATTTGACTTCCCTTGAAAACCTTACCTCTTACCGAATTTGTATATCCAATTGTGTAAAAGTACACGATAAACATCCTTTTCATCTAAGTTCTGAGTAGGCGTTAAACTAAACATCTTGCTGAACTGATCAATTATTACTACCAAATAACGGTTACGGTTTCTGGTTTCCTTCATATGAGCAATATCGATTTCGATTTCTTCCATCGAGTTTATTATTACCTTTGGAATTAAGTATTCAGCTGTTGTACTTGTCAAAACCTTCCTTCTCATGCATACATCACATTTTTTTATAATATCTCGTATATCGGTTACCATGTGTATCCAAAAGAAATAATCGTTCATATAATTTGTTGTTTAAATAATCACAAGTAAGTATTATGAAAAAGTTTTGTTTCATCTAATAAAATGTTCTATCAAAGACCATGAAAATACGCACAATTCACCAATAAAATAAATATAAAATGTATTTGCCCAAATTTCAATAAATAAGCATTTGAAATATTCCATTGGTGCAATGAGATAATTCGGCAGAAATTTTGACAAAATCCCAGACAAAATTACATTTATAATTTCAGGATTATGTTGGGGTTCAACACGAGAGGTACAAAAATGAAGTGAAAAATCAATAAAAACACCAAATTCACAATAAGCTACAAGAGGAAGCCCGGGGGAAGTTAGATACAGACTAATTCGACAAAGTAAAATCAATTACAAAATGGGTATAAAAGCGACTGGCAAGAAAACAAAATTGCCAGTTGGTCGAAGACAAAGATAACAAAAAGTTTAGCGAGAGTGACTAAGAAAACTTTGAAGTTAGTATCAATTCAATAATTTAAATCGAACGTACCAGAAAGAGACATCTCCCTTTGGAAGATTTATCCCTGCGTAAGATTTGTAGTTGTATTGAAAAGTGCAAGACCAAAAAAGGGTTGTATCAAGTGTGGTTGAATCATTAAAAAGTGTAATAAAAAGTGTAACTGCTGGTGGGTTACTGGTGGTCCAATATTTGTTCTTCAGTGCTGTAACTAGCGTAACCCCAAGAACCAACATTATTTACCGCATGATACCCGTTGAGTAATCAACGTTGGTACTGTATCAAGTGAGTGAGTACACGCAAAAAGTGAGCGCACTAACGGCACTATAATTGTCGGGTACTCTATGACATTTCTACAATACAAATCAAAATCAGGACGCCTTACACAGACTGAGGTGGGTCTTTTAACCCAAAAGTTTCACTGACTACTTCCCAAACATACTGGTTCATTCTGTCATCACTCAAGCCTAAAGATTCTAAATACCCAACGAACACCTACGTAAATGGACAAAAATTATTGGTAGTAACAGATTATTACCGGAAATTTTAATTATAAACAATTCCATATAATTTATTCTAATTAAGAAAACCTCAAAATGGTGATAGGATTGACAGAAATTATGAGACACATTGAAGAAGAACATCAGGAGACGGAATTCTTAATTGACATCTTACATTTAAAGTTGATTATTTTCAATGGTCGCTAGAGTGTGACATTTCTACAATACAAATCAAAATCAGGACGCCTTACACAGACTGAGGTGGGTCTTTTAACCCAAAAGTTTCACTGACTACTTCCCAAACATACTGGTTCATTCTGTCATCACTCAAGCCTAAAGATTCTAAATACCCAACGAACACCTACGTAAATGGACAAAAATTATTGGTAGTAACAGATTATTACCGGAAATTTTAATTATAAACAATTCCATATAATTTATTCTAATTAAGAAAACCTCAAAATGGTGATAGGATTGACAGAAATTATGGGACACATTGAAGATGAACATCGGGAGACGGAATTCGTAATTGACATCTTACATTTAAAGTTGATTATTTTCAATACTCACAACTTAATTAGACGATTTATCGAAGTCATGTAACCAGAGAAAAATAACTGCAATAACAATAAAATTCACGAACTTAATTTTAATTGAAAAATTTTATAATCGCCTTAAAATATATAAATCTTATAGTTTTAACTAAATATATTCCAAAATTGATTGTCAATTAACCTTGTTTAAATTTTAACTTGTTTTTAACCTTGTTTTTAATTTAAAAGATCTTGTTTACCACTAGATGGTAATTCAAAATTTAATATTATATTTTTCTTATGATTTTAAGAATTCAGACCGTACATCGTAATTTACCACTAAATTCGGGTACACTTGGGTGATAAGTATTGTGACGAGCCTAGCTTCTCGTGTTACTTACTTCTCCTTCGATTGTACTCGTAATGAGTGGTGTATTCACCTTTGTCGGCTTGGAGGTAATTTATTTTATAAACAACAAATTTTTATTTTCAGAAACGTTTGGTGGAAAATTCAGATACGGGGAAGGCCGATTTTATTTTTTTGAGGGATTGTCGTACGACTCCTTGCGGGTACTTTTGTTTTCATGGTATTTCCTTTTGATAATGCTTTTTCATAGTTTATATAAAATATACATTTTTAATTGATTAATAATTTATAAAGTTTTTTAGTGTATTTCGATAATTTATACCATTTGTCTCAATGCTTTACTGATAATTCAAATAATCTTAATTAACCATTTCAAGCTATTAATGTAAGTTTTATATAACTCTTAATTTCTGGGGCAGTTAAGTTAACTAAAATGTTCCCGTCATCCGATAACCTTGGGGTAAATTACATTATTATATAGATTTATACACCCATATGGACACATACACCTACACCTATTTATATATATACTCTTAATTAAATTAATAGTCTTGACGTCGTCTTCTGGGGGGGGGGCTGTTACTAAAAATAGATTGTAGTGGTTTTTGTTAATTTTATTGGAGGATAGGCTCATTGAAACTAAATTTAGAAATAAGGGAATCCCAAAATTGTTTATGGTTTTAATTTTTTTAAATTAACAATAATTATTCTAATAATACAAAATAATAATGCTAATAACAATAATAATAAGGATGCCAATGTTGATGGTAATAACACCATTACCAATAACAATAATAATATTAAGAATGGTAATATTAATAATGGTGAGTTTATATTACGATAAGATTGCCACCTATAGGGGGGTCATTCGTAAAAATTTACAATTTATATTTTATATATAATGTAAACGTTATATATCTTGTAACCAGCTAATTTAGGGTCTCTAGATGATGATTGGTGATTTTAGTGGGGGGTCATTAATAAAATTTTCGTTGTTGATTCGATTTATAAACTATAAATTCGGGATAATGTAAATTCATACTTTATAATTTAGGAATGGTATATATTTTGAGTATAATACGAAATTATATTTTATAATTTAGAAGTTTTATACATTTATAAATTATATTTTTATGTATAATATAAAGTTATATTTTATAATTTAGGCTTATGATACATTTATAAATTATATTTTTAAGCATAATATTAAGTTATATTTTATAATTTAGGCCTATGATACATTTTTAAGCATAATATTAAGTTATATTTTATAATTTAGGAATATTACACATTTATAAATTATATTTTTAAGTATAATATTAAGTTATATCTTATAATTTTGGGATATTATACATTTAGGAATTATATTTTTAAGTATAATTCAAAGTTATATCTTATAATTTAGGAATATTATACGTTTATAGATTGATATTTTAAGTGTAATATAAGGTTGTATTTCATAATTTAATAACATTAGACATTTATGAACTATTCCTCCCAAATGAAAAATTATATTCTACGATATGAACCTCTATTTTATGATTGACTCAGGGTATTTGCAGACTATGTTCTAACCATGATGTATAGGCATAATTTGACCTTTAAGGAGTTTATAATTAATTGAGTCTATTCATTTTATTATTTACGCTTGTCGAACTTCTTTATGAGTATTATTACGGTTAATTCCGAGAAAATTCTTTACACTGATACGAAAAATTTATTTATCAATGAGGTTCGACAAACGTGTAGATATAGCTGAGTTTCCTAATGGTGTTGAACCGACTATATTACTGAATTGCATGGTTGTATTTAGTTTGGGTCTGAGATCTACTCAATTATGATCCTATTGTGAAGTAGTGTATAGAATTTTTAGTGATGATTTTAATTGTATACTGCATTCAAAGTCGGGAAGAATGCTTGCTTACACGGCCCCACTGTGACCGCTACGACAAGCCCTATTGTTGTGATGGGTCGAAACATAACGCTGTCGACCTATAGTAAATAGATGGAGCCATAGCGGAGGGGTTTTATCAACACAACTCCATGGCAGAACCATGAAGTGGACGACCTCAGATGACTGAACAAAAACCAATTTATAATAGATATAGTGCATGGATACGTTCTGCTGATTTTAAATGGTGGTTGCATAGTTGAACGCAGGACTGAATAGAGACGCAGATACATCAATACGTCGCCGAACAATCTTACGTTCAACACAAAAAGCAAAATAAAAGAGATTAAAACATGACATTAATTTTAATGAAACTATTACATAAACATGATAAAAATAACAAAGACTTACTATCGAATGTTTTCTGCAAAAAATGAGATTATGACAAAAGGTAATTTGGCATAAAGAGTGTTTTGTGACTGAAATGCGTTGGTATATATACCTATTTTTGTGTGTGCAAGTACATGTGTATGTATTGATGCATTAAAACAAACCCGAATTCTTTTTATTCTAGAATTTTCTATTTTCTATTTTTGATGATTTTAATGGCAATTTTAGTGCCATAATTTTTATTTTTATTTTAAAATTTTTATTTTCTAATTATTATTTGCTAAATTTACCTCCATGATGGATTTGGAACGATTCCAGAACATTCCATATTAATTTAAAATTAATTTTTATTTTAATGATGTTTTTCTTAATTTCCTTTTTCAAATTTTTGTTTTTATAAATAATTTATTTATTTTTGTTAACTTTTATTGATCTATATGGCTTTTATGATAAATGTCGCCATTCTTATGAAGTGTTCTGGATTTTTTCTAGAATTTTTAATGTTTTACTATCTTTCTAAGCTATTCGAGTCTATTTTTTGTAATTTTATGTTTCTTCGTTATATTTGAGTTAGTTTTCTTGCAATACTTCTTGCATTTGTATCATTTTATTTAATTTCTGTGTTTATATTTTTGCTGTTTTCCTCTTAATTAATATTGTCTATTTGATGTATTTTTATATTTAACTAAACTTATTGCTATTTGCGTGCTATGTACCAACACACCTCAGTCACAATTTAGAGTGTTGGGTCTGGAAATCAGTTCTAGCCCAACAATGCATTAGTCTCAAATAAATATTTTGTGTTGGGTTGTTTATTTAATTTCGAAAAGAACACAAAGAAGTCAGACAGTAATACCGACTTGTACAAAATACCCAACAATTAATAAAAATATTATTCATAAAAGTTTAAAACAAAAATGAAAAAATTAAATTCTATTCGTTAAATGCAAATCATAATAAATTAAGGAAGAAACAAAGAGCATTCCAAATTCTTAATATGATTTTGAATATTTGTGATTTCATCTTTTGGTCCAATTTCCAAGCAAAGTCTTTTTATTTCATTTAAGTTTATTGTAAAGTCGTTTTGAAATCTTTCTTTACTTCTAGTAAAATTTTCATAAGTCCAACATTCAACAAATACATCACACAATATTTCTAATAAATTACAAATATGTATCATATATGAAACTTTTTCAATCAACATAGTTTTTACTTCCAAAACTTCGAAGACTACTAGTTCTTCGTCCTGATTCTCAAACTTACTATCAAGATCATAGATATCTATACATATCATCCTCCGTTCTACATCAGACAGTTGTGATAATGCTAATTGTTTCATTAAATTCGGAACTTTTTCTGATAAATTTTCAAGTCGAAGAGCAATAAGATTTAATGTATCTTTGATAATAAAATTGTCAACATCTTCCTCATTGTTTTCAGATAAATTCCAGATTTTGGAATGGGAGAAATCTCTTGATTCGGTTGATAAAACTGGGAGAATTCCATGCATTTCTTTCGAGAGGAAATTATTGAAATAAACCAGAAAATCATTCACTATCATTCCAAACAATTTAACAGAATTCTCGTATTGTTTGCTAAATTTTTCTAACAATATTGACAGCTTTTGAAAATTAATAAAAAATTCTTCTTGGTTTATGAATTCGTTTTGATAAGATCTACATAAATCTTCGAATATATCGAAAGTTTTTTTTTTGTCATTGTAAAAAGTTTCCAATCTTTGATATTGTTTCTGGATCTCGTAAGCTAACAAGCGATGAATTTGTACATTTATTGTCTCAGAATCACTGAAAGTGTCGAAAATATCGCGAATAGTTGTTATTAAATCATAATGCGTAGATGCAACGTAATATGCTAATGTACGCGTTTCTATGACTTTTTGCAAAATCTCTCTTATCATCTCATCTAACTCTACTTTTGTTGTTTTTTCATTTATCAAAGGAAAATTTGGATTGAAAATATTTCTAAAGTTAATCTTTAAATCACTCAAAATTGAATTAATTTTATTAATAGAATTTTTGAAATCAATATTAAAAAATTCGGCTTTTATCAAAACTTTTTTCGATTCAATAAAAATTTTAAGATTTGTAATTCTTTTTCTATN
>CAUHTR010007357.1:13973-51189 GCA_959609185.1 Schmidtea polychroa | reverse complement strand
ATAATAATAGTAGTAATCATAAGAATAATAGTAAACTAATAATAATGTTGGGTTTTGGATTATTTCAAGTCGGTTCTCTCTGACTCCTGTGTTCTTTAAATCAAAACAATGAACGACCCAACGTATATTGAAACAACAGGTTCACAATTTATTATCACGCTACAATTACCAACCAAAGTTTTATACGATTCTCTGCTCGGCGCTGATGCTTTGCAAACAAACAATATTCACCTTTTGATCATTTAGTTCTCTTGACTCTCGTTTTCCTCGGTTTCTTTTTGGTTTGATCCCTTTTCGCCTTTCCGTATTCTTAGTTCTATTTCTTCTTTTCCCTACTTCCCTAATTCGTTTACCACTTTTCCTACAGTCTAATTCTTCGAACCCTAGCTGAGGCAGAATGCCGTTTTCTCTGATTTTTCCCTTTGCTTATATACTCCTCGAAATCAGGATGACAAATGGTTATTGCCGAGCCAATCTTTCGTTTGACATTTTCTCCTACGTGTTTGCTTCGGCTGTCACCCATAATGGTCCAACGAATCCAGCTAATTAATGGCCCTACCGGTCTTCCTACGCGCGCTATCTTCTCCTTACTCTTTTCCCATTAATCCTTGTGTCAAGCTAATGGGCCCAAATCTTCCTTTTGTTTGCCTTTCTTCTTGTTTACCCAGCTCGGGTTTCCTTTATCTCTCGGGTTCTCCATTGGCTCGGGTTTCCCATTAGCTCGGGTTTTCCATTAGCCAATTAATTAATTAATTAACGTTTTCTGTTTTCATACATTTGAATGTTTTTCGACCCTTCCTAACCCTTTTCTGATAAATCCCTAACCATCATCTTGTTGACCATTAGCTAATCTATACCTGTCCCGTTTTCCCAATTCGATTTCGATGATTTTACAATTTATTGATTTTTCTCGGATTTCCGGATTCTTGCCTTTCGTAATTGCTTTTGGCATTTTCTAATACTGCTTCCATCACATTTTCCTTTACTATCAATTCTGTGCATGATCCCGCTTTTATTTGTCTTTTCTCTTCACTTATTAACCTAAATTTCATTTTAATTTACAGACCTCATCAATAACAATGAAAAAATTTTAAAATAAAAATTACTTTCGCAAATCTATAATCCAGTTGGGTTGTTTTGGAACGCTTTTCGCGCTTGACTGAACGTAATATTAGTATGTACATTTCAAATTTCTGTGTGTGAATTGGGCAGAAATCGCTTATGTTTACAGAGATAATTGATTTTTGAGAAATTTCTGGTAGACTCCTTTTCTTTGCTCTCCTTACTTCTATCCATGCCCGAAAGTTACCCAGTTGAGGTTCAGTAGAATAAAGGAGTAATGCATACTGGATTCACTGACTAGTCGAGGTTCTGCTATTCTTAGGGACTCTCTGTATCAAATTTTCGCCTTCTTGAATGGCATTGTTCTATTTTGTGACACTTGATTTCTATCTCAGTCGTTGTATTTGCTAACCGGTAGGATTTTGGTGATAAATAATCGTCGGGAATTTAAAAAAGGCCTGCACATGATCACACGTAGTCTCTCGGTAGAGAAGTCTGGTGCGATCAGCAACTTTAGGATTAAAACCTTCTCTGGTAAGCGAGGTAAAAATACGTGAAAACGTTTCCTGACTTGCATACAAAAGGAGGTTCCTAATCAATTATATTTAGCAATTATTGGGGACCCACATAAAAGTAAATATATAAAATCATAAAACCCTGAATTAATTATTATTAACATTATCAAAGAAGGAGAAAGAAAAATTTTTAGTTCCAAAATTTTAATGAGTCCAATTACATTACAGATAACAATAGGCTTTACGAATATATAACATAAAAACAAAATAAAATTACCAAAGGACTACTTCTGACAAGTGAAAATATCCGAAACAGTAAAAGGTAATTAAAAAGATTACTTGAATAGGTGGTCGCAATTCCAAATTGGTTTAAGTTGATAATTGAAAAGTAATGAATAGTGCGCTTTGTAAAAATTGATAATTAGAAATTTTTATTTAAAAAAAAGTGGTAAAGTGTCCACTGAGACGGCCCTTTAAATAGTTTTTGGTGTTTGTGTTCGACCAATCAGGATCGATCATGTGTGCTTTTTATCTTAACCCTCTCCGTGTAAAAAATAATGCTGATATTTATAGTGACCCGTTCTATTCCCACAAAAACGGTTACAAAATGTGCCTTCAGCTTCATCCCGATGGATTCAAAGCTGGAAAAGGGACACATCTTTCTGTTTCCTTTTTCATAATGCGCGGTGAAAACGATGTACTTTTGCAATGGCCTATGAAACTGGAAGTGACATCTTGCTTTAATGTCGAATATATTCGACAAATATACGGAGAGGGTTAATTTATTTTATGTTTTGATTTTAAATTCCAATCATTTTGATTGGTCCGTTTCTTTTTTTTGTTTTTATATTAATCTTTTTCTTTTTTTTAGTGTTCCTGATTGATCGAACGATTGCCTTTACATACCTTGCTATCCTATGGATAAGAGGTATTTTCTGCTTTTGTGTGTCTTTCTTTTTCTTGCTCTTCTAATTTTATTACTTTCGTTATACTTTTACTTTTGTTTATTTAATGTTTTATAATGATTCTAGTTGTCTTTATGCGGTTTTCGTGTTATGTGGGTCGTCTCAAGAAAATAAAAGTTGAAATTGTTTCAATCTTAACTCCACATAAGTAACAAAATAATAAAATTACCACCAGGAAAACCTATCGTTAAAATAATTTGGATAAGCTAAACCAAATGAACGATGTTGGCGCTTTTATGTAATATTATCTAGTACTTTGGTCCTATTAATCTTGGCTATAGTCAACAACGTACATAATTACAAAAAATACAAGTGAAAAAGGCAGCGGTATCGGCACCGACTGGTCAGAAGTGTACTAGGGCACTTTCACTTGGATAAATGCATACCTGGGAAATACACATTACCAACATTGGTCTAACAAATTAAAAAAATACACAATTTGGTTAATAATATTTATTAAAATTATATATGTGCGTATCTATAGAACTGGGTATAAGGGTCAGACATAATATAACAATATAATTTTTATTCTATTTTTAGAACTATGTATACTGTAAGGATATTTGTTGGTGTAGAATTACACAATTAGATTTACTGACCAACATTTTATGAAAGTCCCTGATTAGATTATATCTCCTTGTAAATTTGATTTCAATTTGGACTACACGGAAAACAAAGAAAATGAATAGAAATAAAATTATTGATCTTAAGCTGTGAACTACGATGAACTTGAAAAGAAGATGAGACCTACGAAAGCTTACGAATAACAAGCCAAATATATAAATGTCTAATTAATAATAAACATAAACCTTCACATGTTTCTTAACAAATATCAATATGATTTTAAAATAAAATTTATATTTCACTGTCAGACTATTACATTTCAAAATTATTTCGTAAAATATATTTATAAATATTTAATATTTACTTTTTCAATGCGAGTCTCTGGATTAGTTAAGGTAAAAAGTTTGGTAATTCCTGTTATAAATGTTATAAATATTTGATAATTTATATTTTAAAAAATATTGCAAATTTACTAAGATATTTTTCTTTTAATTGTAGATTAATTCAAATTATTATTTACATTTAATTAAGCCATGAATAAAATTGGGAAAATTGCATTGAAGAATTCATCATTATTTTTGTGTGATATGCAAGAAAAGTTTGCGGGTTCAATAACATATTTTAATGAAATTGTTTCTGTTTCTAACCGAATGTTAAAAGCTGCTAAATTACTAGAAATGCCAGTAGTAATTACTGAACAATATCCAAAAGGTAAGATTATCTATGTGGGTATTTAAATAATATCTTCGAATTTAATGATATCGTTATTATATAAAATATTATGTTATTGTTACGAATGTTATTTTTATGTCAGTTCAATACAATTGCAAGTCACGTATTTTTCATGTTGATATAAGGTTACAAATAACTATAATTAAAGAATTTTGTATCTGATTTTTTAAAATAGATTAAATCTCCTTTAATCATTATATGATATTTTCAAGCAGTATTTTTATTTAGTTATTTTATTTGAACAATAAGGATTCATATGCTTTAATATTTATTCATGAAATTATATGATAGATAGCTTTATACTTATGAATCTAATTTCTATTCATTTAAAGTTAAAATAACTCAAATGTCAATAATGATTATTTATATGAACGAAAATCAACGTTAAATTATGTGAAGTTGGGGATTTACTATAAAACAAATTTGGTTCCGTCAAGATACGAACAATGCAATGAAATGAGATTTTTTCTCAAATATTGGTGAATAAGAATCCATTAAAATTATTAATTCTTAAAACTGCCTTGAGATTATTTAATTTTTTAAAAAATTTGGAATTTTCTTGCTGTTTCATAAATAATTAATTATAAACTGTGCAATGATTGCTACAGTCTTTGATTATGTGGAAAGGCATAATACGTCTGTTATTATATCAAGGATAATAATAAGGGAAATTATGTATTAGATTTGCAAATATATTTGTGGTAATAAGTAATTGTCATTGAGTTTTTCAAGTATAAATGACAGTGATGCATATATAGTGCACTATACTTAGACCATCTAATCTTTGTGAAGAAGCCTTCAAAGAAAACTAACATCGGACATCCGTAAGGATAATTTAGAAATGCACTATATGCCCACATTTTTTCCGGATATAACTTAAAATACAACTAGAAATTTAGTTATAACTGTCAATTAAGTGTTTACACAATTTTAACTAAAAGTAAAAAATTACAGTGTAAGGTTCAAAAATATTTAATTGGCAACAATTGTACAATATGTAGGACAAGCATGTCAAACTACTACTTTACTACTACTACTTACTATTACTTAGTACTGGATACTACTTGTTTGTTTATTTATCGAAGATAAGTGGTGTTAAAAATAAACGAAAAATTGCTGACGAGTATCGTGCTTTTCAAGAAAAGTGGGATTTGGAGTATTTTTGCTAAGCAAAAAATAAAATAATGTGTTTCATATGGAATAACGGTATTAGTGCTCCAAAGTTATACAACATTAGTCATTATAAACAACATAAATCAAAATATGATAATTAAGAGGGATTAATGAGACAGGGAAATTTGAACGAGCTGAAAATGGGATTGAAAAATAACAGTTAATGTTTACTAAAGTATTCCAAAAAAGCGACGTGGCAGTACATTCAAGCTACATCTTGCCGGAAATGATAGCTAAACATTCGAAACCGTTTACTGGAGGTGATTTTATAAAAGAATATCTAATTAAAGCTGCTGAAATTCTTTGTCTTGAAATACAGTTGCGCAAAGAATTACTGATTTAGCCGACAATTTCAACGCTCAGATGAAAGCAAAATAATCTAGTTTCGAAGCTTTTTCCATTGCTGGTGATGAAATTACGGACATTGAGAGCGTAGCTCAATTATGTGTTTCTTCGTGCTTGCGTCACACATTTCAACATTTTCGAGAAATTATTGGACCTAGTATCGATGCATAACATTTGTGCAGGACAAGATATATTTAATTGTGTTTTTGAATTTCTGCAAAAATATTACTTTCCTCTTTCAAAACTAATTTCCGTAGCTACAGATGGAGCTCCTTCGGTGACCGGAAAAAACAATGGTTTAGTAGCATTACTGCAAAAAACATAATGAACTTTATGACGATTCCAAAGTTTATAACACACTATGTCTAAACACGAAGTTGGCTACTGCATAACAAGGAAAGAACTTTGACAATTTCTTTTGCAATAAAATATTGCTAAATTCTTTGAATTGAAAAAAGTTCCCAATCTAAATATTTCTTCCTCTTGATCTTGGTTAACTTTTTAAGCGACGTAGGCGAGTTAATTCGCCATGTATTTTTATGTACACCATACAATCCAAACAAAATAAGCACGTAAACGCGTTTGACTATTCTACTTGCTGAGATCGATTGTTTAATGTGACATAAAATGTGTTTAGATTTTGTTTTTGCTAGAAATTTCTAAGTCTGCAATGCACGACCGTAAAAATCATTTTGGGTGTCTAAAAGGTTAATATAAAATATCATTTATTGCAGAATATCCTTAATTAACTGAAATTTGTAAATCTAACCCAGATTCATTTGCATACAATTATAAGTTCATAAATAAAATTCAAAAGAATTATTTAGATATTTCAAGAAGTCATTTTTATTATATAATAGTTATAATAGATTTTCTATTAATAGGCGCGTTAAAGGAAAATAGACAGGGATATTGAAAAAAGAAAATGAAAATAATTTAATAAACTAAAACTAAAAATTACAATTTTATTTAAAGTACGACAGAGCAAGGAAGTTTGTTTTCTTTTCCTCATTTATTCCCGGGATTTAGTAAATTTGCGTGTTCACAATTTCGCCAGTTTTGCTTTCTAATATTTTCTAATAAAATTCGAATTTATATTGCGTTAGTTAATTCATAGTTAATATATATATATATATATATATATATATATATATATATATATATATATATATATATATATATATATATATATATATAATAGGATAATAGCGTGAGCTGACTGGGAAAACGGTTGGGTCGTTTAGAACACGGGGTTACTAAAACTAAAGTCGAAAATTATACCCAAGGAATCATTATTTGATATGACCTAACAATTACCTATAGATTTGAAATTAAGTAAACGATAATAATATTAAATTCTTCAACATTGCAATTTCATGAAAATCCAATTATCCAGAAAATAAACATTAGTGAAAAAATATCAGTTTTGACAAATAAAATATTTTTTTAATTAAAAATTTTAGTGTAAAATCAATATTTTTTATTTCAGTTAGTTCTATATGTTATAAATAAATAAAAGATGATAAGTAGAAACACTGAAGTTATGAAATTATTTAATTTTAATATATTAAAATTGATACAAAAATAAATTAAGCAGGTCTGTATACTAATAATTTTAATTTTTTAACACACGCTCCAATAAAGACGCCAATCAAAATGTAAAGATTAGAAATTGATAATTTTTATTGAGATTACCACTTATTCTCCATTTATTAATTTTAGCATTCTTAGATATATAGGGTTTGATAATAATTTGCCGATATCCCAATAATGAAATCTTGTGGCAGTATATTGCTCCAATTAACGTGAAAGTGTTAGTAAAGAAAAGTTCGTTTTCCTTCATTAGCGGCGAATCTAAAATATGTTTTTATATTTACTGAGGCACAATTTTTATTATAGACCAGGGGTTATCAAACTTTTTCTCTTTAAGGCCAAATTCTTTAAGAATTAATCAAAATTATAATTTTCGGGCCACACACCGGGTTTCAAAACGGAATAAGACATTGGGCATAAAATTTTTAAATAAAAAAAGTAATTTATAATATAAGTTGCATATATTATTTTTAAATAACCAACAGGAAATATTTTTAATTTTTAAACGTTTTAATAAAAATTACTGCAAATTTGAGTTGGATTTATGCAACTGCTTTTTATTTGATTTTATATCATCAAAATTTGGCTCAAACGATGTTGTGTTAATTCGGATCACAGACAACAAATGACTGTCACTTATTTTAGATCTTGTCTTCGATTTATTTAAGTGCAAAATTGAAAATGTTTTTTCGCAAATATATGTGCTTCCGAATAAAGAAGCCCTACGATAAGCATGATTTAATACTTCGGGATTTTCTTTCTCGATTACCAATTTTTTATAAAACTCATTAAGCCCATTATCTAAGTAAAATCTTTTTAATTTCTAAAGCAACATTGAATAATAAAAAATTATGTTTATAAAAGTTAGCAAAAAAATAATCAGCGGGCCGCACTTTGTTAACCCCTGTTATAGACAATAACTTATCAAAAAGTAAACTAAATCATGATTTACTTATAAACAGCAAACGGTTCAAAGTAAGAATAAAATTATTTGACTTGATCGAAACAATTTAGTGTTATATTATCATAAAATCTTCTGTACTACGAATTTTTGGAGGTTTTGACCAGTTTGCACCGTCTGCTTTCCATTTATTGTGATAACAATGGAACCTAAAAAATTTAATCTAATTTGGGTTCCACTAATGATGATTGCTGTAGTTTATATTTATGTTGAAAATTTAATGAATTTGGAAAACTGATATTTTCATTGCGATTTAAATAAAAATTATTTGTTTTCAAAATTTATTGAATTAATTTTTTTAAATATGAATTCGATCATGCACAAAATTGTAAATCTCTTGCGTAGTAAAGTCTTATACTTCAAATCATGATTTCTTTGGATATGAAAATTATGAAAGTAGAATTATCCCCAGTATCAAAAACGCTTATATACACGGTGAAAGTAATTCAATGATGATTATTGGTAAAAGAGGTTCTGGGAAAACTCTTTTAATTAAAAGTTTGTTAAAAGATTTGAATAATGATGAAAAATTTCGTCCTAATGTCTATCAAGTTAATTTAAATGAACTTTTACAAACGGATGATAAATACGCTCTTAAATCTATTGCATTTCAATTGAAATGTCATTTGATAGAGAATGAAGAAGAGGAATTTACATCTGTGGTGGTAAGGCACAACAAGATTGGATATTCTTGAATTAATGTAGAAACGTGTAAAATCTAGATTTTCTCATTGCCAAGTCTCGTTGATTCCATTCGGGAAATTAAAAAAAATATCGATTTGTATGTGGAATCGATGAGGAAATTATTGACAAATTCGAAACTGATTCAAAGCCGGAATGAATCGGCGGAGAGATTTTCCAACGATTCGAATGTTCTCAAGGTTTTATAGCGAAATTTTATGATATCGAATTTGATTGGTCAATTGAAACGGCTGTTGATGATTCCAATATCAAAATTGGCATTGACAAATACTGAGTTGAAAGTGGCTGATATGATATACTTTATATATGTAATCTAATCAATTTTAAAAATAAATTCAAGGCGACACTTAATAATATTTCAAACAAAACGAATGCAAAGGATTAATTTATAGTTATTTTTTGTATTTTTAATTTTCAAAATTCAACTCTTTAAGTTAATTATTTCCCTTTTAAACCTCATTAGGATTAGGACACACTGTACCAGAAATAGGCGATATTTCAGGAATACCTGTTTTTGCCAAAAATAAATTTTCAATGGTGCTACCTAAAGTGGAAGATTATTTAAAAGATTGCGGTAAATCTCAACCCGTTAATCAGGTTTTACTTTGTGGAATTGAGGCTCATGTTTGTGTACTTAATACTGCTCTTGATTTAATAGAAAAAGGCTATCAAGTGCATGTTGTCGTAGATGCGTGTTCTTCACGCATTCCTGTTGACAGGTTAGCATTTGAAAAATGTTTATAACTTTTAATATTCAAGTTAAGTGTTTCCATAGATTTTCTAACTAGATTTTATAAGTTAAGATAATTACAAAAATAATTTTATATCGGTTTAAATTACTTTGTATATTGCTAATGCTAATCGGAATTTAACTATATTTGGTTAAGTAAATAAAAATAAAAACCTGTATAAGTAAAACAATAATTGATAAAATGTCATTTATTCATCCTTTGTTAGGTAGTACCCAATTACCGATTCTTAGAAAGGTTAATGAATATTTTCAAAAATAAATATTAAAATTATTTCTGAAAACAATTTTTGATTTATATATTAAATATTAAAATAACTTAAATTAGGTGGAACATAAAAATTGAAAATAAACAATTAATTTACTTAATAGTTAAATTTGCCTATTCTTGAGTGTTAAAGTATTTTATTTTCTTGATAATAATGTTAAAATTTTTTAAATATTAGGAACGTAAATATTTCATATAATAGATTCATTGTGCGATCAATAATTCGTTTATTTTCCATATGCTATCAATCTACAATTTTCTATTTACAAGCAAAATCACATAAAACTTCAATTGATTTTTTTGTTACTCATTCTTAATTTTATAATTTCATCTGTTGGGCAAAATCTGAATTTAGCAGTAACATGATCGGAATGCGTCGAAAAATAACGAGGAAACACAACACTAAGTAAAGTTAAAATAAAAATATGTAAAACATCAAGCAAACACCATTAAAAGAACTTACACAACGCCAAAATGATAAAACAAAATAAAATAAAGCAAGAACAAGGGCAAGATGTATTGCACGAAACAAACTCAAATAAAGCATAGATAAATAACAGAGTAAACAAATGCGAGTTAATGGCGATAAGAGAAAGTAGGAATGGAAATGGAAAAGATTTCCACAAAATATCATTAAAAATCAATTAGGAATCAAAATTATAATAACAATTTTAAGAAATGCTAGAATATTATATGGAATGGTGAAATTCATCATGGCCGCCAAAAACTAGTGGAAGCTAACTCAAATATAAAAATTTAGAAATTTTATTACTAAAAAACTAAAATAAAATAACGTAAAAATTAAAGGAAATAGGAATCATATATTAAAGTTATTAAAATAACATAGAATAGCATGTCCATATCCATCATGGCAGTGAAATTAATTAAAATAGCATTTTATAATGATTTATAGAAATGATTTAACAAAACTCGTTAGCTAAGAATCTACTCAAAATGACGCTTCCAAACTAAACAAGTCATATGTTGTACAAACCGTCCTCAGGTATTTCGAAGTAATAAAACTGATCCTAAAATAAATAATTAAATTTGAGGGATGAAAGCTTACTCAGATTGTTAAACTCTTGTATGTTTACGAATGAGATAAAATAGCACAAAAGTATAATGCTGTTATCAAATTTAAAAATTAAGAAAATACCTTTCTGTTTCAAATATAAATATGAAAATTCCAAAATCTGAATATGACCCAAGATTAATTAATCCCATCAATTTGATTCGCGAGATGATTATTTATAATGGTGCTCCGAAATCTGCTCAAGTGAATAAATTCGAATTTCTCTTTTCACATATAATAGTTTTCTCAATATAATTCTATGCTTGCTTATAAGTAGTATATATTTAATATCAATGTTTCATCTAAACTCTCGACTTCCAAAATATTTGACTCGCATGTATGTATTCTTGTGTAGCTTTTAGATTTGAATCAACTGGCCTTATATATTATTAATATTTCAAAGTTTTTATAAAATTTAATTCAAATTAACAACTTAAAATACTTATTAAAAATATCGGATTAAAATGATGATTTGTGAGAGTATTTTAGTGATATTGTTAGGTTCGTATGCGGGGATACGACTAACACTGTGTAATATCTGACTCCAAATAAAATATAGGTTTGCGTATAGGTTAAATTAATAAATAATCAATTATTATAATTTGTATTTAAGAATCAAAACAACTGATTATTTAAACAAGTTTAACATAAATGTTTATTTTTAGAAAGTTTTTAATTTTTTCCTTTTTTGTTAAGAACGCTGTGTAAAAACCACTACAATAAAATATATTTTTCGTAAGTTTATTTAACTATATAACAATTAAAAATAACAAATATAAAAGAAAAAATTGTCGTTTACTAAAGGAAAGATAATCGGTTATACAAACCGCCCTGAAGATTATTTATAGTCGATCAAAACTGGCCCTAATATGCACCAACAGCCCGATATAGGTGTCAAATCTAGATGAGGATATTTCGCGAAATTTAAACGCGATAGTAAACAACCCAGAATATGGTTGTAATTTTTCTGTTAAATTAAAAATAAGCAAAACGGTAAAAAGTACTGATGCTTATAAAGTATTTTATTATATTTACTTAATCCGAACCTCGAAACGGTTAACTAGATAGATTTGAAAGCCTTCTGATCGAATCACTGTCAATCCCAATTGTCGCATTTTCAGATAAGTAAATCCACCTTTCTAATTTTTCCGATAAATGATTCCAATTTTTTCAGATCGGTCGATTAGTTGAATTTTCCTGCTGTAGTGTTATTAACTCTGTATTTTCTGTCAAGTGCTTGAATAGTTAAAATTTACAAAATTGCCAATTGCTGTTGTCGTCAATCCTGATATTTCTGTTTCTGTCCGTTTTTCTTAATTGATATATTGGTTCTAATTATATATATAAAATTACCAAAAATACCTATACTCATTATTCATTTTTAAAATAGTAATAACTAGCTCAATCTCGAACTCTAACAATATTATTTAGGTATTGGCATTATTTAATGTATCACCAAAATATTTAATAAAGAAACCATTTAGATTTATCCTATTATTTTGGCCATATTTTATTATATTCTGTAATATTTTATTTTTTTAATTACTAACAATTATTTATTACGAGAAATTAGTAATTAAAGAACTGGTAAAAAATAAATAACATATTTACAGCTTTTATTAACTAAATTCAAATAATCTGAAATTATGAAATTCAAAATTCAACAACATTTATGACATTATTATCTGCTAACGAATAAAAAGCGGAATTTTGGTGACCACACTCCTGGGGTTCCATGGCATCAAGTGTATGACCTCCAAAGTTTCTAGTGTTAGATGATGAGGGTAGGCCCATCACTACATTCATTTTAGACAAATATTATAAAACAGGGCCAGGCAAATACAGAGTAAATGTGTACGCCGAAGAGCGCAGGTAGATAGAGGTCCTAACAAACAATCCAATTCCAGACAAACCAATTCAGCTCAATGATCTGCTCATGAGCCAGAAGATCAAAAAAATGTTGATTCGAAATATTAACAATCACGTGCTAAATAAATTTATCATTTACTTTATGTGACTATTCTTTATGTTTGTTATTAGTGTTAATCATTAGTTTATCATTTATGTGACTATTCCTTATTTTGGGTATTGATCATTTTATCTTTCTGTACATACCTTTGGGTAGATTGTAATTTTATTTAATATATTTGTATATACACATATTTAACATTTTATAAAAAAGGGTAAATTAAATTATTAAGTAAAAATAAAGAAATAAGCTTTAATTAATTATTCGAAAATTTTAATTAACAGAAAATTTTTACATAAGTTCAACAGCTGAAAAATTAATAAATTCAACAGCTGAAAAATTAAGTGTTTTTTGGAGGAAAAAATAAATCAATTGAATTTAGTCTATTAGAAGAAAATAAAAAATTAAAGTGTCTCTTGAAATAAAACAAAAATTATGGAAATAAAACTCAAAAAAATAATAATAATTAATTTATAAGTAACAGCTGCCCTAAAATTTTATATAAATACCGAGGTAAAATTCATTTACTTGCCCCAAAAAAATAGCGCAAAGATTTTATATTCGAAGGTAAATCCTGAGGATAATTCAATCATTTAAATCAGCACAGAACGATTTACAAATAATAAAAGCTTACGAAGACACAACACGCACACACAACAGATAACAATAAACATATATACTTTTTTTGCACGCATTTTAGTTAAAGAAATTTGATAAACAACTTTTCAGTGAAAGAAATAATTGTCAACATTCTTATTTGCTTATATTTGGTAATTTTGATTTTAATAAATATTTATAGACAGATTCGTTTGTTTTTTACTTTGATATATATATAAGAACCAGTAAGTTGAGTGTTCCCGATTATCGAGACCTCAACACTAGGTTGCTCAGCATCGTCATTATTATTATAGTTTTTCTTTTTTATCCATGTTGTATTGAATTAGTTAGAAAGCTCGACCACCACAGGCATATTGTCTTAATTTGGTTACTGTAACTTTACAATCGGTTTGTTTGTAAACTAGGTTCGTTATTATTTATGTTCGTGGTGGGTGGTTGGGTTTGATTATCAGGGTGAATAAAGTTTTTTTTCTTCGGTTGAATTATTCTGTAGCTGTTGTTGGACAATTTTGAAATTCGTTATTACTTGTTGAATTTAGTTACTAAAATTTTGCTATTAAGATAAATAATTAGCAAGATATTTAAATAACATTTATGACAAGTGGATTTTTGTAATATTCTCCAGAATTTATTTGCCAAATACTTAACCTCTTTTCAGTTTTATTTTGGAATTGCATGTCAATTATGTCACTTAAATTTGAGAATTTTTTGAAAAACTTTTTTTATATTATACAACTGGTGGGTTACAGGTGGTTGAATGTTTGCTATTTAGTGCTGTTTCCAGCGTAACCCCAAGATACAACATTATTTACCGCTTGATACCCGTTGAGTAATCAACGTTGGTACTGTATCAAGTGGGTGAGTACTCGCAAAAAGTGAGCGCACCAATGGCACTATAATTGTCGAGTACTCTATGGGTTCACGAACTGCCATTAGGCATGTGTCCGATTTACTCAGGTCCCTTACCGAAATTGCTTTCCCAAACACCCGGATGCCAACCACATTGTCTTCAACAATCACAAGACTCAACCTCATGCACATCAGATGCTTAAAACTATTTATTTGATCATCACAAGTTTGACAGTATGTGTACCACTACATCAGAACTTACGCACTCAATCGCGATTTAGGATGATGGAGCTGACTCGGGTTTTCTTAGCTTTTCTTGTTCAGCTAGTCAGGCCCTTTTCAACTTTTCTCGGGTATTTCGCCCTAGCCGCTTGCGTTTTGGTTTGCTTGCCTGTACTGGTGGATAGATCTTGGCCAGTTCCACGGGTAATGGGCGAATCTGATCTTTGAGGGTGTCGTGAATGAACCTCTCGTTCAGCTTGACCTCGAGCGTGCGCACCTGTAACTTTAGCGCCCGTATTTCAATTTGATCCTGCTCCGCTTGGGTCTGGAGTTGCAGGATGTGTGTTGTCCGCTTCTTCATTTCGGCCGGACTGAACCAGGTGCCCTTGAATTTTCGGCACTTCACCTTGAGCTTTTCGACTCGGACTCGGAGGTCTTCGGCTTGTTGTTGGGCCCGCTCGCGGTCTTTACGTAAATTTTCGAACAATTTGAACACTGAAACAGGACAATAATAAAATTTCATTACTCTCATCCATATACGTAAAAAGAAAATTCATTTAATTTCATCGCAAAATTATTAACTGTGTATTGGAATGAGGTCGCCTAAATCGCAAAGGTGCACTATAATCAATAAAGCCAACAATTTGATAACAAAATAATTTATTACATGAGATTTTGAATACTACAAACAAAAAAAAATATAACTAGATAAAACAAGTCAAACATTATCCATTTCGATACAGGTTATAAATAAAAGAAATTGGAACTGGGTCATACTGGGTGCTTGCGGGGCCTCCATCGCTTCCGGGGGGTGCTTCTGCGTCCTCTAACTCTTCCAGGGGCACTCCCTCCTTTTCGGCTCGGAGCTGGCGCTCGATTTTTCTCAGCCGCATTTTGGCAGCCTCCACTTCTATTGCTGCTCGGTCGCGGGCCTTTCGCCATAGATCATTTGCCGGTTCTGTCTAAACACACGCCGGGGCATCGGGCTCTGGACCACTCCGGATGACTGGACCGAAATTATCTAAATCCAGACCGCGGTTCCAGTCATGGATCTTGTACCAGATGTATCTGGTTCGGAGTCGTGTGATCAGCTGTCGGTCGGCTTCCTCATCGCTAAAATCGCCAGTGTGACATACCTATTTGGGTAGTAATGGTCAATAAGATTATCACAATTCAAACGAAAATGTTTATCTCTACTCAAACGCTCTTAGTCTAATATACANCTCAGTGTTGCCCGGGGAAATATAAGTTGTGGTGTAAAATTGTTTTCGTAAGAACAAATATAATTTTCAAGAACAAATGAAATAATTATACTGATTGCCATTTCGGATAAAGAGACTGACGATAACACTTGTTGAACCGTTACAACTTAGATCAAATATTTGATGACAGTTGTTGGGCTGAGTCGGAAAATCAATTTGGGAAATTAGGAAAATAAAATAAGCAAGAGGCTAAAGAAAAACAAAATAAAATAAACAAATTATGAATAAAATAGAATAAGATATAAGAAAAACAATAATTAGGAAATAAGAATTAAAACAAAAATAAAAATAGAAAATTAAAAATAGGACAATAGAAGAACGGATAAAATAACGTAAAATTCAATAAATAATAAGGAAATTAAAGAAATAAATAGAAAATATAATAAAAATAAAGAAAATAGGAAGAAATAACCAAAAACAAGAAAAATAAATTAAAGAAACAAAATTAAGCGGTACTCAATTCTGATTGGTCCGCACACACAGAAAATTAATATATAAACACGCACAAAAATCATAAAATTACCGTTAATCTAAACATTCTACAGGTAAGAGTACTTTTAAATAAGACCGTTAATCTAAACATTCTACAGACCTACAATAACTGACAAGGATAATCAACAATCGAAATCATTTTCTAGGAGCATTCAGAGATCGAAATCGAGACAACTAATTACTGAGAAAGTACCGAATCTATTTCCGACTCAGCCGACAACACTACAAGCGATACGTAAGCAGATTTTTGTTTGAAAGTAATAGTAATCATGAGATGTTCGTAAAAGTAAAATTAAATGAGCTATGCTTTCTTTTCGGTTGATCCCTATTAATATTTTCATATAATTTTAGTGATTAAATAAATGTTTTAATGATAAATGCGTTGTTTTAGATATATTTATGAATTAGTCGGAAAGTCTATAATTTTATGATGGTGCATTTTATGAGAAACGTGGAGTTGAGACGTTTCATGTCATGGTGTGAGGGGCCTTCGGGAGCTCAGCCGGTGGACATGAAACGTTTCAATCACGCAGCTGACTTGGGTCGAAAAGTGGGGGCTTCCTCACGGGTCCGTCGCTGAAGGTTCCTATCTTAGTTGAAACAGCGGACCATAGATATATGAGAGATTTCAATTAGAAAATTTAGCTACGTTCATGATTCACAGTGATTGAGGCAGCCACCACCAATTGTCATATATGGAAAACTGTTATCCACCATAAGTCTGATTCATTAGCACTAGTTCAGGCGACCGTAATCTAGAAATTCGAGTTCTTCAATCCTCATCACATCTTGAGATTCAACCATCTACTTGATTGTTCCGAAAAAATCACCTTAATTCGAGAATTTTACTTCAATACCTGATAATTATCCGATGAGGTATCATAAACAATTCATAATAAAAAATCAAAACACAAGACTTCCAATGTAACAACACTTTATTTTTTGAAAACGCTGGTTAACCAAAATATAGTACTCACAAAATGTCTGAAAATTAGCCTTCGGAGCGAGATTCATGGTCATCTTCTAGATAAGTAATCCGATTCCCTGTCGTAGAATATATCCAACATTAGAGAAAGCCCCGCAGTCATAAATCCAAATTCTGCAGGCGAAAGCGTGTAAACAGAGATGAACTGACAAACACATAATTTTCCAGATATTGTCACCCGGTAGAATCTCATCCAACTACCCATGTGTGATGGCGAAATGCAATCGATATCGACAGTAGATACAGATAAGCGTCCATGAGAATAGCACAGGACTACCAGCTTATGATGATCAGCGAGAGTATTTGTTGTAATATATGTGCGACATGAATTATTAGATAAACAGCAGCCGGTGAGTAGAATCGATAACCATCACCGTGCAGTACACCGAACCGACCAATAAATCACGGACTTTTATCTGATGCGAAAGTGTCTCGTGACACTGATAATGAGTAACAAATTAATCCGCTAGTCGACTTGGGGTCAACTTTCTACTGCAAACTATTCTTGTAATGTTCACGTTTTTAGACCACAATAATAATAAATAAATTGCCCTGCGTATATTTAGATCCTCGGCATGAAAGATATTAAATGGGAGGAGGAAATGCCTGTTGGGGAAAGAATTCGTCTCGAATATGTTAACTATAATAGTCCTGGGTCGAGGTCTAAACAAGGAATTGAGGGTTTAGGGAGGAATTGGGTGTGTGTTGAATTTAGTAATAGCATAATTATCACCATGATCCCGGATTTTGCATTTGTCGATACAATCGTGCATAACTATGCAAATAAAATTACGTAATAAATCTAGCAGTAACAAATTATTTACCTGAGATTGTAAATTTCTTACTTGTCAGTATGGTCTCCTTGTTTTGTTGTAAGTATCAAATATGAATAAATAATCTGTAAGGTAGAGTGATGTCTTCATAAATGCCGTATATTTGTATAAAAATTTTCTTTTCTAGCTGACTGTCATGCTACCGAATAATCGACCCGCATTACGTCCTTGTTTCTCCTGCGCCGATAAAAACTCTTATCAAGGATCTGCAGGCCCAGATCGGTCGATACAAGAAGAAGATCGACGAACTGGAAGGCACATGGTTCAGCCCAGTGCAAATGAAGGAGGTTCGAAAGAAATTATATCGCAGTGAGCATTGTCGGTATGCCCTGATTTCTGAGAGCCGTTCCCAACGGAGCTTGATAAAGGAGCAATCTGAAGCGCTCCACAAAGTGTATTTACAAGCGGCAACTACGAGGCAATTAGTCAGTATACCCATTCACGAAGCGGACAATGTTTTCCCGATACATCACGACACCTCGTTTAAGTCGTCACCTCCGGCCAAGACGTCGTGTCGGGAATGTGTCGAAGCCGACCTCTCCCCCAGGCATCCAGATATCATTTTACCCAAAGTCAATCGCCGGTACCTCTACCTCGGCGGCAGCTCCGATTAGCCAGGCAGCACCAAAACCCAAGCGACGGCAATTGTCGAGAGCCGATCGCAAGAGAAAACAACGAGAGCGCGCGGCCGCCAAGCACAACGAACAGCCAGCGGATAATCCTGTCAGTGTTCAGCACCCTCCGACGACAATCGATCTGACCATCGGGGTCTCAGGGCGAATTATCTCCGTCGCTGGAGTGACCTGGGAGGAAAATGCCTCCGAATTCTTTGATTTGGAAGAGTTGTTGGCCGACACTGAGTGGGAAAAATGAGAACCCTCTGTCCGTTCAACCAGCTTCGAAAGACGAACATTAACGTTTCTTTTTCTTATTTTTCTCATCATTCATGTATAACTGCGGTGTAAATTATCAACGTTTTATTCCATTGCGAGGAAATAAATCATGTTTGTTGCTAATGTTATTAATTTTTCTGTAAAGTTTATGACATAGCTTTTTGGTATTCTGATCAATATCAGTGAAAATCTTTACAGGATCTATAAGTATCTTCTTAGTCCTGGTTGGTAGTTTGAACGAACGGTCTGATGATATGAGTAGACGTAAGTCCTTCTATCGGCAGTCAAGGGAAGGAAGTCGAGGCCTCAGTAAGGAGTAGTCCGAAGGTAGGGGCTCACCTGCTTACTGGCGTCTCGTCGACATAGTACATTACCAACGTGAAGTAATTCACGGGTACTATGCTGGAATATAAGTTGTGCGGGGTACCGCTCGGAGTTGCCAAGGGAATGGATAAAACAGACAAAGTAGACCATCATCTCCTAGGCGAAAGGTGAAATTTTAGAGGTGAGTCCGAGTCGTGCCCCAGCACAGTGTAACCGATCATACCGGCGTGGTGGAATATAACCAGAATTTCGCCAAGATAAATTATAATTAAATATTGCACACATCATTAAAAACGAAATTAGGGTAGTAAAACAATGAACCAAAAACTATTAATTTCTGAATAAAAAATTTTTGTAAACTTAATTTTAGGGTAAATTCATTAAACTAAGGAAAAGAAAAACTACAAATTTTTTTGTGTAAACTAAATTCAAAGCATGAGATCATTAAACAAGGAGAAATAAAATTCGATAAATTCGTATACAAATGGTCCTAATTAATTAAAATTTGGCATGAATCCAGAAATATCCACCGGTTGTCAGAGATCATCTGCGCTTAAGACACATGTTATGGGAATTTGGGAGTTTCCAAGCAATATTTGCAAATTAAAAGTTATTTTGTTATATTTTTACTTTTTGATGATAATAATATTTCTATGATTGGCTTGGTCAAATTATTAAATTTATTACATTTTTACTAAATACAAATTTTTAATAATATTCGGGTACACATCTTGCTAAGAATTTATGGGAAATAATTTCTATGTGATTGTAGTAACGTTTATAAATAATAACCAGTTTATATTGAGTTAGGATCACCTAAAGAAGGTTAACAGAAATTAACAATGCAATTATAACTTACGCTTGCATACTGTTATAATTAAAAACGTCCATGAAAATGATTTTGTACATCCTGGTTATCCCTGGTGTCTAGTTTTATTATAGTTTGTATTTTATTTTTTCCATCAAAAATATTTTCTTCCTACTTTTCTACCGAAATGAATGTGTGTTATGTATTTTATTGTAATAAATATTTGTAAATGGATACTAGAAAACAATTCAGGAATGGATAAGGGTAATGTGTGTGTAAGATGAGTGTAACAAACAAGTCATGGGGTCGGGAAAGCAATTTTATAGAGGGACCAGACGAAATCGGACACAGGCCTTCTATCGGCAGTCCGTGAACCCAAGGAGTGCCCGACAATTATAGTACAGATAGTGCACTCACTTTTTGCGAGCACTCACTTGATACATTACCAACGTTGATGACTCAACGGGTATCAAGCGGTAAGGTATTGTTTGTATTCTGGGTTACGCTGGAAACAGCACGAAAGGGTAAAATGTAGGCCTACCTGTAACCCACCATTTCTGTTATTTGCTTAGAAACATTAGTTCATATACTTATCTGTACATTATATACTAAAAATAATATTTTTTTTATATATGTAGCGCATCGAAATTCTTACCGAAAAAGCTCCAGTCGAAAGCTCTAAAAAGTAACGAAAGCTCGAAAGCCAGCAGCTCTAAGTCAATTAATAAAGGTGTATTAATAATGACAATTAACGAAATAGATTAGCTCTAGAAAATGTGCATTTAAAATTTTATGATTATTATAAGATCATCAAAATATATTTACAACTTTAGTTAGAACATTTCGAAAATTAAGTAATAGTTTTTACATTATAATGTGCGTATCTACCACGCATAAACTAATGAAATTTAATTAAACTATTTTAAAAACTTGAGGTCTTAAATCTCAACGGATCGGTAAGAAACAGAATTAATAATAATATTAATTTAGTAAAGTCATGTGCACTATAAATGGTATAGTTCGTTTTGCGAACTTTAACAAAAAAGGAAATTGTAAATGGTTCCCTTGTCAAATAATTTAATATGTCTTTTAATATTGATTTCGTGGGGTAGTTAATTACCTGAATCAACTCCCATTTAATTCAAGAAACCGCATTTTTATTGGCTTCGAGTTAATACGATGCCAGTGTACATGTTGCCTAAAAAAATCAATAAAGATTTTTCAAATTTGGCCAGTAGATGTTTACACAAGAATTCAGTTAGTGAATATTCATTAGCAATTCAAATAGATGTTCTGTTTTGGACGCTAAATGTTGTCGATTTTTGAGAGTTATCACAACGTAATACAAATAAAATTTATACAATTTGTCGAGTGTGATTAAATTGGAATGTCCCTTCCTCTTTCTTAGTATTTTGTTGGCGTTGTGCGACCACTATTATTTAAAACAGCGTTGGATGCCTCGTCATGTCAAAAATATTATCATGTATTCAACCAGTAAAATATTCTATCTAGGGTCTAATTTCACGATGATGTATTGAATAATAAAAGGACAATAATAATAATAAATAATAGAAATAATAAAAATTAATAAAAAAATAACTAGAAAATATTTATTGAAAAAGAATTGCGCCTTTTCTGTCCTGATCTACTATTTAGATATATAATTCTCAAGAGTCTTGGAATATTATTGATTTTGTCGATAGGAATTAGCTCTTGACCTGGCTCGTCGTGTTCAATAATTAAAAAAATAAAATTCGAATCCCAACAAAACTTTATTTCAAACAAAATTAAATACACTTGATTTCAATCGATTAGTCACAGTGTAGACACCCGATGGATATAACCCTTGGTTCAAAGATTAAAATACAATCTAATTTATTTCCTTTTCGCTTCTCTGATTGTTCCTTGACTCCAATATTAATTTGTTATTATTACTTCTTTTTACGTTTTTCGACCAACTGGCAAATTTAATTATTTGCTCTCAGTTTTTACAGAAATTCCCCCACCATCTATTTTTCAATTTATCTCGCAATGCTCAAATTCTTGCACATAAAATATAGAGTCAAATTTGAGTGCGTAATCTATTGGCCAAATAGGCTGATGGTTATCTGAAATTTATTATGCTTTCCAAGTTCTATTTATTGATCAATTAATCTGACGTTCAGCTGGATTCTCCATGATTCATGGGTTTTGCTTTCAATCAATTGAAATATTTAATTTTTTTGTTCCTGACCTTTCTAGGTTCTTACCATTAATTTAAAATTATTTTATACGCCTTCAAAATTTTTTTGCCACTTGTTACCAATCTACCCCAAAAAATATTGATTTTTACATTTTTCGAATTTTGATTAATTTTTAATTGGTTTTAACTATTTGTAATTTTCTGTTTTATTTTTCATATTTTTGTATAACCTTAAACACATCTTCCCCTTGAATTAGAATTCGTCCTCGAATTTCATCTATAATCGTATATATTTCTTCGATGTTGATTTAGCTTTTCAAAAACTTCAATCTTTAAAAATTATTTCATTTATTTTCGTCAAATTTTAAAGATTAGAAATTCAATGATTACGTTATTTGTTTTTCTTTTAACAATATAAATTTTAAAAATAAATAAATAATTAATTTACTTTTAATTAACAATCAAGCCGTTGGAATTCTGAGCATTCGCTGTTGGTCTGTTGAAGTCAAATTTATTTCTGAATTTTGGTGATGGGCTGCTAGTTCTTTGAAAGAGATTGTTCTTTACTGGTGTTAATGATCTGTCTCTGTTCTCAGAACATACTGCAAATGATTGCATTTTCTTTTATGTGCCCTTCAAATTTAGTTCTATTCGCATTGCTAATTTGACCAATTCATCAAAATTATTGATGTCTACATAGCATAAGGCTTTTCCGATTTCCTTGTCCACACTCATTAGAAATTGATCTTGCAACAGTTCCTTGATTTGTTTTACTGTATCAAGCTGGTCTTGAATTGACTTGAATTGATCTGCAAGTGTTCTTAAATAGTGAGCAAACTCACACAACAGTTCATCAGATTTTAAAACTATTATACAATTTTTGTCGCATTATCCGCTTTATATTTTTATCAATTAATTTATTTGCAAGTTCCTCTTTCAACTTTGACCAGTCATTGCCGACGTTCCCTCTGTTCAACTGCTGCCATGCTTTTCATGCAGCTTCTTTTAGATTAAGATTTAGTCTTTGCGTCATCACAGATTGAATCCAACCGTAATCCGTTGCATACATGTAATATTCACCCATGAAATCTGCAAATTCAACTAATCTCCGTATTGGATTACTGATATAATATGTGCTGTTGTATTATTTCTTTTTGCCTGCTTCTCAAATTATTCAAATAATTCATTTTTGGGTTAATTGACCAAATGGCAAATTTAACTATTTGCTCAATATTTACACAAATCTCCCATATATTTTTCAGTTAATCCCGCAATGTTCAAATTGTTGCCCATAAAATATCGAGTCTTATTTGAGTGTGTAATGCATTGTCCAATTAGGCTGACGTTCCGCTTCCGAGATGGTTATCCAAAGTTGATTTTGTTTTCCTCAATTTTATTTATTGGTCAATTAATCTGACATTCAGCTGAATTCTGCATGTTTGACCGCGTCTCAGATTAACAAACAATTTTGTCATTCTTGTTGATTATAATGAATGTTATTTATAATAACTTATTTTATTTATATTTTATTACAAATGAATTTTATTTTTCATTTATTATTATTTATTTCTTAATTATGTATTATTATGTATAAATAAAGGAAAAATCAACATTTTAAAATTGTTATTAAAGTGTATGCTGCTTTTTAACGAGGGAATACTCGGTGTTATGAAAATTATAGAAGTTGTACACAGATGTTGAAAGTTTTAGAAACACTTGTCTACATTAATAGTTTCGAAACCTCTTTAATTCAAAGTCTTCTTGGTAACAAGATTTATATCTCAACGCCAAGATTTTTTTTGTGTTTTTAAGAAATAATTTTTTTATACACTTGTTAGTAAATATTGTTTTAATTTTGTTTATCTTGGAAAATTAGATAACTACATTCTGAATTTTGAGAAATTCTTGTCTAAGTATTTGATATTTTTATTATAAGATATCAAAATTTCAATTTTTTGATACATCTTACTATATTCAATATTGTTTAATTATTAGTTGCTCCAAATTAAATATCTACATGTTGTTTCATTTTTAAAAATGGTTTTAATTACTCTCTTGAACTCAGTGTTTCCTGATGAAAATACGTTGAAATTCAACTATTGCATGTGTATGTGTATGAGGGATTTTATAAATTTACGAGAAATGCTTTTTCTCCTCATTTCTCAATAAAAAAGATTTTAGCAGTTTCAAAATGTCAATTTACATCAACCTTGACTTTTAACGTTTCATTACACACAATTTCAGGTTTTAATTTTTTCAATAACTCTAAATTTGAAGGTCATTATTGGTCTACTTATTTTGTTCANATTGAACTTACGAGCCCTCTTTATACTCTTATCTGATTTTCTGTAAAGTGAAAATTTCTTCCTCGTATTAGCTAGACGAGGATCGATTTCTAAGTTTTTTATGTTAAAGTTATGATTTATATTAAAAAGTGTTAATGTTAAAATGTTAATAAATGATACACTACTAATACACTACCATAATTGCATGCAAAATAAAATTGTATCTCGCTAAACAAATGTTTCTTGATACACAATCCAAGGTCTCTGAGCTTTGGATTGGTCCGTAGAATGTTTAATTAGTTCTTGAAATATCGATATGATGATGAGAATAAGAATAAGTTGCACTGATGATAGTGATTATCAAAATCAAACATGAAATTTCATTTTCATTTATTGAAGTTTTGTTTTGCCGAATTTGACTCGATTGATATGATAAACGGTAATTGTTTTTTCAGTTTCTCTGGATCTTTGGTGTTAGCTGTGTCATATAAAACTTGAATAAGTTTGTTATCAACAAAAGTTATTTGCCATAAATTGGAATAATTGGGACGTCGATAATATTTAATTTTTACTAAGATAAATTTTGATGTTGATTTGCACCGTAGCTGTCGAAAATTTGAAATTTTAGAATTATTTATACCTTTCAATGTTGCCTGAATTTTGTCGCGATAATAAAGAACTGCTTTTTCATTGGCTTCTACTTGCCGTGAAACATTTATTATCTGTTTATACTGAAGAAATATAACTCGATTTGTCTCATTACTCATATGTATAGATGGCTGAGTGTACGGGGTATTTAACCACTGATTTTCGGTATCCGTACCATTTTCCCACAAGGATTTTTCATAATAATGAACAACAATATTATATGTATGATAAAGTTTTAAATTAACATAATTTATAAAAGATTTTCTACTGTTCAGTGTATTGATGGCATTATTCTGAAAGATTTTACCCTAACCCAAAAAAAGTCGTGAACACATTGTTTTCTGTATATAAAAGTCTAAATGTTTGTTAGTATACTCAATGAGAAAATGTTAATATAATTATATATTTAATGTTATTTCATTTATTTCAAATCAATGAAATCATTATTTTGTTTAAACTCCATTATTTACACATGTTTTTGAGAATACACATGGCGCGAAACATTGTCTTGGATAGAAGAATTCGATCTTTAATTATCAATAAATTGAAAACTGGGGAAAGTTATCGAAAACTTGCGAGCAATCTCAATATTTCTGTTAGAGTAATTTCGAAAGTGGTAAAGCAGTACAAAAAATGAATAATTTGTCTAACAAATATTCAAATTATGGTCGAAAGAAGATACTTTCTCCCAGAGTTAAACGACACTTGGCATTAGAAATCGCAAAGAAACCGGTCGTTACTAGCGAGTATATTTCAGTCACCCGATATTAACCCTATTGAAAATGTGTGGTTCTTGCTGAAATACCAAATTGGAAAATACAAATTTGGTCTCGCGAGTATTGCTCACGCCTGTTGGTCACGTCTGAGCAAATAGCCGCCTCTCAGTTCTTTACGTTTTTAAGTTGAAATATTGAATATTTATTTACTTTTTTATTTTGAGTTAATATATTTCATACGAAAAAAACGGCATAAAAAACCGATTCAGTCAAATCGTGTAAACCCAAATAATCTGCTTCAAGACAAATTCAAGATGTTTGATGTGTTCCTCAGCAGTCGAATGGTGGATGCCGAATTTCTTAGCAATTGCTCTAGAGATTAGATGTAGATTACTCTTTAGCTTGGAACGTAAAATGCCATTATCGACCTTGCTAGATGGTTCCCCAGATCTAAGATCTTTCTGACTGAAACTTCCGGAGCGAAATTTGCTAAACTATCTCTGGCAAGTTCGAACATTTTCAACTTCACATCCAATCGTGTCACATAAGTTTTACAAGCAACAGATGTGTTGCTTCATTTCATGAACTCGTACACAATGCAATGTCTTAACTGCACTTCATCTACTGCCATTTTATTTATTCTGTTAGGTTCGTTCCATTTGATACGACCATCACAGTTAAAACTCTGACTTCAATTAACTTATATATGCGCGTAAGGTTAATTCGATAAATAAGTGAAGATGTTTTATAAATCTTTATTATTTACACAAGTGTTTTACTAATAATTTAAAATTTAACAATACACTTTGTTGCTAGCAGAAGTACAGATGATCGGTTATTGAAACCACCCTGAAGATTTATTACTAAGAGTCAAGGCTGGTCCTGATATGCACCAACAGCTCGATATAGGTATCAAAACTAGATGAGGGTTTTTCACAAAATTTATTGCTGTAATATTGACCCAGAAAATGGATAATACTTTTTCTAAATATGTGTTAACTTAAAAACTACAAAAAGTGATTACTGATACTCTTTAAAATAAATAAATAAAATTAAAGTTGTCGTACCCGCTTGGAAATTTTTAAATTCCAAAATTTACAAATTCTGATGATAAAATTTCCAACTTGGCAATTAACTGAAATCAATATTGATTATATTAGCTACATCTCTTTCTATGCTATCTGATTCTCTTAAGTAATTTCTCTTTCCAATTTAACTATTTGCTTGATCGATATATTTGTTGTCCTCCGTTATTGGAATTTTAGTGGTATATAAAATAAAAATGAATCTAGAAATAGTAATTATTAATTAATATAAATATATACATAAAATACTTTATTATCTATATACAACAATATTTATATTTAATTTCCAAATATGGTAAATTTTAATTACTATTTATATTTAGTTTCCAAATATAGTAAATTTTAATTACTATTTATATTTAATTTCTATATTATTTCTAAAATAATGTTTTTAACCGTATGTGTGTTGTTCTACTTCATCTCGGACCCCAATAATTCTGTATTTCGCAGCCAATTAATGAAGGCTATTGAAAGTAATTGGTAATACTTAAGTTTGGGGGGGGGGCTGAATTCAATTTGCCAATTACAATTAATTGATAAATATATCAAATCAGTAATATTGACAGGAATTGTATTTTTAATAGTATTAAATAGTACATAAAACATTTAAAAGTACATTTAAACATAAAACACAATACGGAATAATTTTAACTAAAGTACGACTTTAACACATCAACAAATAAGGTAAATTGATCAAGCAAATGAACACTTCTAACACTTCGATTGTACATAAACGTACCGAGATATTCAAAAAGATGCTCCCTTTTTACTGGGCTGGGCAGAAAGGTTTTCAGAGACCTCCACGCACGTTCAATTGTTTGAGTATGAATAGACCGATCAACTGGATCAACAAAATAATATTTGTGATTTACTGTGAAATGGACATATCCAAGTTCGTTCAAATGCCAGTACCCACGCCACATATCCGTTATAATCCGTGTACCCGGGCGAATATTGTTGCGTATTATATCTTCTATATTTTCACGGTTTCGACAAACAGTTGATTTCAAGAATACCTCGCCGGTTTCTCTGCAAATACCGCCTACTATCCACACCGACTGCATTGCTAATACCCGGCCAACATTATATTTCCTTTTTATTAGATGAGTTTCATCAATTTCAACAGTATATCCTTCACCGCCGATCAAATTCAATCTGTTGTCCATAATTTTAAGCGTTGCCGCTCTTCTGAAAATTTTGAACAATGAAATTGCGGTTGGTTCACTTATACGACACTAAATCGACGCGAATACAACACGAAAATTATGGGGTGAAGAAATATGATAGTTGAAGCAATTGGGCGATTGAAATGTGAATACCATCAAAATGGAATTCAGGAAGATGCTTCGTGACTGACGACACGTTCTCCTTCCACATCGGAAGCGTCCATCTACTCCGTGGCGAGTTTTCCCCTTTTCAAAATTCATATTTGCGCCACAAATGTAACATGGTCTCTGAGCAATACTCAGCAATCCAAGCAATATGGCTAATCCGAAAGCTTTTTCTGGAGAGGAGGTTTTTTCACCCAATTCGAAGATATTCATGGGTTTTTTTTCTTTTTTCATGCTTTATTTATTTTTGGTTGTTAATGATTCTAGTCAATATATTTATCAATTAATTGTAATTGGCAAATTGAATTCAGCCCCCCAAAACTTAGGTATTACCTTAAAATTATCTGCAGGTAGTAAAACACGACAAAACTTTCCCGCCAATCTAATATGATAGATATAAAAAACTTTAAATAAAATTATTCAATTATAATAATATTAAATTAGTAAATAGTTAACTATACATGGTAATATATAAGAAAAGCGCCACTCGGACATTCATTTTATAATTTCTATAGTTATTCTATCTTATGTGATGATAACAGGAAAACTTTCGAAATATATCGTAAAACGAATGTTAGAGAGACGCTTTCTAATATTTAAGTAGTATATACAATTTCTTATACCCCGGAAGCGAAAAAAAATATTTTTCGCTCACCGACTATTTCTTCCACCCCGTGTGCTCAAAATAATTTTTTTTCATTTCCACGGTATAAAAAATCGTGTATACTACTAGGTTAAATAAAATAAAAATTTGTAAAATTACCAATCCGGAGGAACCTAGGTGTATTAAATGAAATATTTTTTATTTTTTATTTTGACTAGTCTATAATTTCATACCCACTATAAAATAATAAAAAAATTAAAAAATTACCAACCCGGAGGAACAGGCACTTGCTACTAGGCATATTAAATGAAAAAATATTTTTATATTTTTATACCTTGTGTAATTTCATACCCTATATAATAATAACAATATTTCATAAAATTAATACCTAGATGTATATATCCGCCTAAATTTTCGGTATTGCCAAATTTTATATTATAAAAATGGCAACAAAATTTGAAAAAAATATTAAAAAAAGTAAACCTATTCCTAAGCTTAGGAATTCATTGCTACCACCAACAACAACACCACCAATACCAAAACCAAGAACATCATTACAATACAAAAGCATGATTAAAAAAAATAAAAATGCGTGTGCAAGAAATGCTCGACGACGAATTGTTTCGTGAATTAACATCAAAAACAGTAGGAAGATGGCGTCAATTTAATCGAACTAGTACAATGCAAGAAATTCAACGAGATCCAGAAAGGCGTACAGAATTAATACGTTTTATACATGTTGATGAACATCGACAAGATGAAATTGATTATAATAATTCAAACGATAATGATAGTGAAAATGAAAATGAAAATAATAATAATCGAAATGTTCGAAATAATAACCAACAATATTATAGTGATGATGGTTATACTGATGATGATTACATTGACGAACAAGAAGAAGTAGGACCGAATAATGATAATCCAATAATAGTCATTAGATATTTCAACGAAAATTTTTCAAATGTTTTAGATGATGTTCAATACAAAATTGAACAAGGATACATGGCAAGTATTTTTGGAGACTTGTTCAATTCTTCAACTCACACAGTTTCAAGAATAATAGATTTTAATTTATTATCAAAGAGAATGCTTCAAGTATGTCGTTGATGAATCATTTAATGAAACATCGGACATGGCTGAATTCAAATTCAGTGGAATCGTTCGATTCATCAAAGTTGATTTTAAGAAATTAAAAAGAAGTAGATTTGGAAAGGGATAAAACTTTAAATACAAAATTAATGAATACATGGGTCGTTTTAGTTGGATTCCTTCAGATGGAAATTGTTTCATCAAATGTGTAATTGAAATGATTCGTCGTCATTTACAAGGAGCAACACGTTTATAAATAAAAAATTATAATAAAGTTATTGCTAGCTGGTAAACTTAAAATAACCCATTCATTCTAATTTTTCTGTGTATTTACTTAACTCCTACATTTGCATTTAAACACAAAACATATGTTTCATATTTATTGTTTCACTGGGTAACCTGCTTTAATTCAATAGATTCAAGGCCTGGGCTAAGGCGCTAACACTTATATTTAAACTTTTTATAATGAAATTATTTTTTTTATTTATTGAATATAATTAAGGTGACATTGTTTTTAAAAAATAATTAGCATGCGAAAAATACGCTTTGGGCATGTTTGAGATCAGTAAAAGTTTTTAGTACTTTGGTTATTTTATTGAAAATGTTTATCTGATTTAAAAATAAGCAAACATGATGACATCTCTCCATGGCGTGTTTTAATCGATAAAAATTTTAATATTTTTTTCATTTATTGAAAACGTTTTATTTATTTGGTAATAAGATTAAAGAATAAAGAATAATGATTAAAGAATAATTTGCAATACTGATAAACACATACAAGCTTATTAGCCGTGTAAAATTTTGTATATTTCATTATTTTTTTTGAAGATGTAGATATAAGAGTAAAATGACACTATTTTTTTAATTATATAATTATTACAACTCAAACAAAGCGAGCTTTACCAATTGATTTTTTTTGTTTATTTTTTATAAATATTTTTTTTTACATATCGAGATACCTCGTTTTGAAATTCTTACTTTCAAACCAGTAAAATTAGACATAGTCATATGTATTACGAAATTGGATATTTTTAACCTAAGGTTAAGTAAAAACATTTGGTGAAACAATTTTGAATCTCTAATATTTTTCTAAAAAACCTTTTTAATCTCTATTAATAGTTTGTATTGAAGTTAATTATACTAATATTCCTCAATATATTAGCAAATTTCATCTCTTGGCCATCATTTTTTTCTAGCCTTTGGTCGTCTTTCTCTAACCAGCATTCCCGCTTCTCTTGCGGTGTGTTTATTTTATAATACTAGAAATTACATAAAAACTATGATTTTGCTTGTTAACCCATAAGTTTGGTTTTTTATAAAACCCTTCTGTTATATTGTTTGTTCTCACCCATAACACGCCAACTAATTAAAATGGTCTCGCCAAAAAGTGAATCAAAAGAATTGTTTAACCACATGTAAATATAAAACTTCTTAGCTTTAATAACGGAATCGTTGTTATTGGGAATAAATCATTGATAATATTACATATATTTTCAATTTTATGATAGGAATAAGCGTCAGATTATAACAAAGCTGCACTCACACGGTTTAAAATATATACTTAAAAAGAAATACCTTTCAGTCGATGTTTTTGTACTCATTTAAAGTATATTGACCGAAATTAAAATATCATATACCGTTTCTATTTTCTGCGACTACTGTTATATCCCGTTCAAATTCGACCGTTCAAATTAATTTATAAATAAAGGGTCTTCTTTAAAACCGTTCTTTAATTTTGCGTACATATTCTAGTATAAAGTCGTGCAGTTTTACCATTTTTAAAACAGTGGATTAGTGGAAAGCGTAATTTGGAATAACGTAAACTGGGGAGTTGGGATACGTCTATAAAAAACTAGATTTATGATCTGTATTAACTAAGATCAAAATGTTAATTTTCATTGGCATTTAAATGTTTTATATGGACAAGAAAAATATTATAATTTGCAATACTATAAGATTAAAATATTAATTGGTTGTTGTTTATTAAATATTTTAAGCAATTAAAAAAAATACTTATTATAATTTTATATAACTAAATAAATCCAAATGTGAATGATATGTTGTTGTTATACATTTTATTTTCTAAAAGCATGCTTTGTTTATTTTACAATAACTATAAATCAAAATATTATTTTATGCTGGTGGTAAATTAAGTTTTGCTGGCGAAAACATTACAATTTCTATAATCATGTGATACTCGGTAGAAATGATGCAGATGCAGTCTCAAATTGTGCAAACGCGAATATTCTACTTCCTTTATTGGTTCCATTATTTTTTTGCATAATATATTTTGTGTTATTGTCATCTATATACTGATTTTGATACAAAGAAAGTTTATTATGTTCAAAATGACTAAAAATCAAACTCACTTTTTAAAATTTTATTTCGTAGACCATTTGTCCATGGCCCATTTGTCTGTGAACCATTTGTCTGTGAACCTTTTGTCTGTGAACATTTTGTCGTGATACCGAAAATAATGATGATGATGATTGTAGTGATTTAACAGGCGTTTAGAATTTTTGAAGAAAAAAACTTTTCAAGTTATGTAAAAAAACAGATTGTTTAAATATTGGATAATTGTCACGTGTATTTTTTGAATAGAATTTACGAATAAAATTTAAGAATTATTAAAAATTTAAATTATTTGAGTATTTCAATTTAGCATGAAAATCTGGAAAAGATCTGTTTTCATTTCTTTATTTTCGTATTACTTATAGCATTTTTGTTCAATACCAATTATGTTGGCGATTTATTTCTAACGATATGCCAAATGTAACCTTGAAAGAAATGTGAGGGTATCGAGATATCAAATCTTTAGACGTCATTGAAATTGTTATTAAAGTTCCTAACTCAACCTTAGTTAATATGAAAAGTCGTTCAGAAAATCGTATTGTTTCCACCTCTTTATTAAATTCAAATTTTCTATATGGATTTAACGAAGATTATTTGAATAAGTTTTGACATTATTTCACAACTGTCAAAGGCTTGCAGATTCATTTTAGACATTTCAAACCTATTGTAAAATCAACTTTAAACGGTTTATCCATGGTTTCAAATATTCCATCAAGGGTCCATTTCATTGAAGATATATTTCTTTGGAAACGATTAAAAATTGAAGGGACTTCAAATTCATTGAATGATTTAGATCTTACATTTCTCGACGATGATCCAGATGTTGTATTAATGGAACATTCGGATATAAATATTCTTAAACGCATTTTGTTTCATTGGAAAGATTTTATCAATCGTCATTCAAATATTGAAAATTCCTTATCAGTCATAAAGGACCAAACCACAACAATGATGATAATGATGATGATAATAATTAATGATTACGTGATCCGAATTGATGGTAGAACATGAAATGGTCGAGCTACAAGAAATCAAATACATGTAAATAATCAAGATGAATTTGTAATGAAATTCAACACTCGTATAAATCGTTGTTTGTATTAAATGGTGTTTAATTTCAAAAAAGCGTCATCAAGAAGGTGTATTGGAAATTTCAGCAAATCGCAACAATCTAAATGAATTTGGAATTTACAATGGAGTAAATTGTCATGTTGGAACTTTTATGTCTTGGATTGAAATTATTCTAACTACAAGATACAAGGTATTCTTGTACAAAAATCACAGTTATCGTGGTGGTATAACGACTAATTCAAAAAGTTTTTGTACGAGTCTAAATTTAAAAATTTTGTATTATAATCCAAAAGATTTTCACATGTATCCAAGAAATAATATAAATGAATGTCCTTTTGATTCAATTATTCACTTGTATGAAAATCATTTTTGTTTAATTGACAAACAACGAAAAAAAGCAGAAATTAAACAACATTATATAAAAAAGCATGTAGAATGTAATCCTGAAAATGTTGCGTGTGTTTCAGAATACAAAACAAATACAAGTTCTTGTTCTTGAAAGTACAATTTAATAATTTGCAAAGGTTTAGTTTAATTAAAGGCTAATCGATACTTACATATTAATTAATACTTAATAAATTGTGTGTTAAAATATTTTTGTATGGAATTATAGCATTTGAGATTTTATTTTATTGTTTTTAAGAAATAATGATAGATACAAAATATGTATTTTGTATTTTCAGATATGTAAAGCATCAAGAAATGTAGTTGGACTGTGTAAAAAATTTTTTATTTTTTTTTAAGATATTTTTAATTATTTTAGTTAATTAAATATTTTGAATTTTTCAATATGAATTCTTGCACTTAGTAAATAATCAACCAACTGGTTCATTTTGGTTTTTTCTCTGAACTGCGCACAAAACAAACAACCCAGTGCAAAGCAAATAATAATAATAATAATAATAATAATAATAATAATAATAACAATAATAATAATAATAATAATAATAACGATCACAATAACAACAATACGAATTTTTTATAATGTCATCAAGAATAAATCAATATAAATCAAATTGTTAATAATAAGTTATCACAATAATGTTTATACTTTTCATCACATAGATACCATCGTTATTGATGGTCCATATGTATCTTTATTCTGTACCTATTTTTTCCTATTATGTAGTATTTGAGCTTTAACGTCTTTAACGTTCTTCCATCTTCTAACATTACTCCCTGGGGCGTTAAGGTTATTTCCTCATAAGGTTATCTATCTTTTTTCTTCCTTAATATCTTCTATTGAAATCGTAGGTTCTGGTCCTAGTTCATCTTTTCCCTCCATTTGTTCTTCTTCATTTATTTCCATAAGTTCTATGATTTCTTTTCTTCGCCATCTCCATTCCATTTGTATTCATCTTCATCGTTATATATTTGTTTATTTAGAGTAATTTTTTTCATTTCTATTTCTATCGCCTGTTCCCATTCGGTGAGAATATAGATAAGTCTGGTTATGAGGTATGTATCATTGGTACTGAAAGGTTCTGGTTTCAATAATATGTCTTTCAATTTTTTGTTTCTTCTTAAGTCATTCGTATGTTTTATTACTTGAAACGCAAGATTGGATAGCTTGATTATGTTCTCCGGAATATTTTCTACGAATGTTTTCATGTATCTTTTATTCAACATTTCCCTTATTCCCATGATCTCATCTAGAGTAATTGTTACACATTTTAGTTTTTTGGCAATATCAAATCCGACTATGATTTCCCCATATAAATGTCTCTTTATTTCTAATAGGGCTGCGTATTCATCCATATTACCCAAGATATTTTCTCTGTTGGCATTCGTTTTTTCCCGGGAAAATGCATGTGTATGGACTTGATGGTGATGTTGTCTTGAGAGAACTTGATGGATTTGGTTGCTGCATTGATTTTTCTGTTGGTTGATTGGTTGATAGCTGTAATGACCTAAAAGAAAAATAAATGATAAAATTTATATTAATGCAACCATAGGGCCTACCCTGAGATGCAATATAATATATTATCAGATATATTATATTATGGGTAATTTTTGTAAATTACTGGACACATATAGTAATTTATGTTTAAATTTTATTGGATAAATGTATTTTCTCAATGTAATTTGGTGAATGGCTAAGTGAGATTTGATTGGGTAATTAGTTTTAACATAGAGTGGATAGTGTGTATTTTCCTGGTACATATCTAATAAGATGATTCCGATAACGCTGCCTCTTTCACTTATATTTTCTATAAGTTTGGGTACTTATCCATATTATTATTATTGTTATTAGTACAATACTAAATATTATTATATAAAAGAGCCATTTTTTGTGTAAAGAATTTTGTTGCGGGTAATAGAGATTCTGATATTCTTCCCTGTTGTTTATTGTTATTTAGGGTTTTTAAGTGGTATTTTGTGGACCTTTGGATTTTGAGGTGGTGGTATTTTTCGAGATGTGTGTTTAATATTTAATTTGGTTTTTACTATTTCGCATTGAGTCTTTTTAAGTCTTTCCATTGGTATCTCTATGCACAGGTAATAGGTTGCATTTTGCTTTAGATTGGTGTATTTAGTGGTGTAATTTTTTTCTTCATTTGCCATAGTCATTGCATAAGATTCGTTTATAGCTCTTAAGTACGACTGAAGTGTTGGGTGTTTATTTAAATTGAGGATTTCAATTTCATCGCTTTTTGTTTTTATTATTAAATTTTCAATATTAATTGTATTTGCGTTTATTGAGTTAATTATTGTAAGAATAACTATAGATATCATTAAATTATTTTGTGGATTGGATCTTAAATTGTATCTGTTAATTTACCATCACATTCTACTATAGAAAATTTATAAAGGATTATACAGAAGATTCAAAACATTTGGAAAAGTTGTGTGGAAGCAAAGAGAAGAAGTTGATTTGGACAGAAGAATGTGAAAGTGCATTTACGAAACTGAAAGATAAGTTGATTAATGCACCAATATTAAAGTTTCCTGATTTTATAAAAACTTTCATATTAGATACGGACGCTAGCTTCGATCGTATTGGCTCTGTTTTGTCACAGACAGATAGTTCTGGAAAGGAAAATGTTATTGCTTATGGATCGCATGCTATGTCGAAACACGAGGTGGGCTATTGCATAACAAGAAAAGAACTTTTAGCAATATATTATTTCACAAATCATTTTAAACATTACCTTTATGGATAAAGATTTATACTACGACGGATCATAAAGCCATAAAATATATGATGAAGACTAAGAAACCTATCATTCTACAATTCCAGACATGGACAAATTATTTAAGTAGTTTGAAAATAGAATTTCAATTTAGGAAAGGAGAAGAACATTGCAATGCAGATGCATTGTCAAGAAGTGAATGTATGACGTGCGTTCAATGCCAAACCATCCATCTTAATCCAAAAACAGGAAAACTCAAAACGAAACTTTTGGCAATAATGACAGAAAACCCAGAACAAGAATGGCAAAGGAATTCAAAAGAAATTACAGAAATCATAAACAACATAAAACAAAATGAGGGTAAAAAATTCATAATAAAGAATGGAGTAATATTGACAGAAAACAATAAAAATATGGATTCCGGATGATAAAAGAATTGAATTCATTAAAAAGTATCACAAGAAACTGTGCCATGCAGGACCAATTAAAATTGAGAAATATGTGTCAAATAATTTTTCAATGAGACACGTAAAACGAACGATCAAAGACGTAGTTCTAAGTTGTGAAAATTGTCAAAAGAGGAAAACTACAACACGAACTAGGGAGAAAATTTGCAAAATGCCGGAACCAGGTTTATTTGAAACAATATTTATAGATTTTTGTGGTCCACTAAAACAAAGTCAGTATGGAATGAGATATATCGTAGGAATTATCGATAGTTTTAGTAAATATGTGGCCATGCGCGTACTCAGGGGGGGTTT
>CAUHTR010007357.1:0-13873 GCA_959609185.1 Schmidtea polychroa | reverse complement strand
TTGAAGGTCTACTTATTTTGTTCATATTATGTTTCTTGGCCATTGATATCTTGAACTAAGAAATATAAACATTTAACTTCTAAAGGGTTAGATATTTAACATTGTACGCAATTACAACTAGAAAGAGTAAGAAATAATAACCAAACATTTATTTAATGACACTTATTTTGAGATTTTATTATAAATCAAAGTAAAATTGCAATATTTTAGAAATCTAGTAGGCGATTTAAAGAATTATTTTATCAATACAATCTTTTATCTTTTTCACTTTTGATCTTTTTCAATATACTTTTCTTCATATCACGTTTAGACTATCTATCAATATTTTCAAAACAAAATGTGTGATAGCCTGTCCAACACAGGTTATAAAGCAGTTTTTTTCGAGATGTTTCTTGGCCATAAGTTCATTAGCCGATAAAAATTATTAAAAAAGAGTAAGCCAAAATAATATTATTTGTTTTTCACAAATATAGAGGTTTAAATATTAATTTTAAAAAATTGCATTTTCCCATATAGACAAATTCAAATATTAATATAAAAAATATTTTGTTTTACAAAATATGACAAGTTCAAATATTACTATAAAAATATACCAAATAAAAATTCTAATATTTTTATATGAATATTATTTTAATTACTAATTTGAGTTCTAGTTATTCTACTTAGTTATTTTTTCCGAGATTTCGGCCTGAATCCCATGTGACTCACGAGCCGCTGGTTTTTTAGGCCTTGTCTTAAAAAAGAAATAATGATAAATATTTGTTGTGTTTTGTTGACGATCTGAAATCTCAATTTATTTGTATAATTTACAAAAAATTGTTGAACATTCACATGGGCAATTTGTCTTATTGGTCAATTTATGACCTTGCTAAACAGGAGTTCTTTATTATATGAAAAACATAGAATGTTTTAATAAAATAATAAAGAGCTTTACTATATGTCTTTTTCTCAGATTCATAAAGTCACCTACTATTATTAAGAAAATGGCATTATTCTGTTTTTGTCTCTTGGTATTCTTTTTATGCAATTTTATAAATAACAATAAAAAATTGCAAATTTTTTACGATTGTTGTTTTATCCACTCAGACAAGAAATAATTTTAATATAAAACTAATAAAATTTTATTTTAATAAAACAGCTAAAATCGATATTTATTCAGAATGTATGCATTTGAGCATATGAAACAATCTGGTGTTTTTCTAACTACTAGCGAATCCGCAATTTTGAGTCTAGTCTGTGGATCTGATCATCCAAAATTTAAGGAAGCTCAAAAACTTATTTTTAACCCAGCTCCTGATTCAGGACTATTGAAAAATGGGCAAGATAATTAAATATTAAGTATAACAATATTCTGGTATAACATCTTAGAACTTAGCTTAACAATGAATGTAATTTGTTAATATAGTTATTATAATCAAGTTATAACTCATGTGATGATGTAAAATATAAATTTATTTTTATTCTTTTTAGTTAGATTTTAAATAATTTATATAGTAACTTGATTTTACAGTAATAAATTAATTTTTTTTGATGTGGTTTAATATAGTTTAGGTAATCTTATTTTTTCCTTACTGGTGGTTGGTGTAGTTAGTGGACATGTGATTTGTCTCTTATAGTTGGAATTAATTAATTATTTAAAAATTATTCAGCATTTTTAGTATTTTTTGCCATGTTATTAAATAAATCCGAAGACATTCATTTAATAAAACTATTTAAATTTTGCTATCAATTGCATAATTTTATAATAACCGATAAAATATTAGTTTGCTTTGGAGTATATAGACCAGGCATTTCCAAACTTTTTCGAAGGCGAGCCATATTTTTATTAATAAACACCTCGCTGGCCAAATGTTGAATATTATATTGAATTAATATTTTGAGTTTGTAAGTAGTTTATATGCTTGCTTTCAAAATGCCTTTTTATATTGTACTATTTTGTTACCGATACAGACGAATGACAAATTAAACAGACGGGTTTATAAATTCGAAAAAATATTTGGATCTCCATCATTAAATGTTCGACATTCAGCGTCTACTTTTTTATATACATTTTTATTAGACCTTAAAAATGACATATCACTGAATATAGTAAATAATATGAATAATCAAAATTATATAGACGATAATTTTCTAGATTATTGTTAATATTATTGATTTATTTTATGGAGTCAGTTGGCTCAGTAGGCTGATTTTCAATTTATGGTTAATTCACTTGATTTTTAGTTTGAAATAATCTTTGTTTTAACGCCTTAGGGATCAGTACCGTGTTAATAATAATAATAATAATAATACATTGATATTTTAGCTGATATTATAGAAAAAATAGTATTTTCTATTTCAAAATTGTAATTCAATTTTTTATATATTTATTTTTAAATTGATATCAATAATACCTGGCATTCTGCCATAAGAATACAAGTAATCTTCCACCAAATATTTATTTCAGAACAAATTAATACTGTTTTAATATAATTTTTAATTTTGATTTTAAGTAATTATTTTTAGTAATGACCTAAAATCGACATGTATGACAAATACTGTCTAACATTCATTTCATAATACATGAAAACAATTCAAATTTTATAAATATGAATAAAAAATATTTTCTTCAAATATTACCTAAATTGATATCAATAATACTTGGCATTCCGTCAGAAGAATTTTACTTTGTAAATTGTTTTAGTTTGAAAATGATAATTTATTATTTTAATTAACAGTTAATTGTTACATTAATTGTTAACCAATATTTTTATTTAAAATTTATTCTATAAAACTCACCAATTTGCTCATGATTACACAAAGACTATGTATATTATTTCTGAAGGATATCTTGAATTAAGTTTTTATAAGATCATAGCTGTAATTTCGGGAAACGAGCCCGCTAATGTCGCAAGAGTTACTCTATCAGAAGTTGAACATTTTCTCAAAGTTTGCTGGATATCGTATCTTTGTCAGTTTAGTGTCGATCACATCAATACGAGTGCCTCTTCTAACAAAGATAGTCAAGAGCTGAGTGATGTCTTTCAATGGCTTATCAAGTGTTTCCTTTAATCTTTTCCCCATGTCTATGGATTTCAAATTTACCGAATTTCCATTTACTGGTGAACGGTAAAATTTCTATCACTACCGGCAAATGTTGCAGTTTTAATTTCATGTTTTAAAAAGAATAACTTAAAACAATATTATAACCAATTTATTTTTTCATGAAAACATTAAATTCTTTCTTTGGAACCAGTTGATCCATCTTCCAATTTAATCAATGCCATTATTTTTACTATTTAAAACTTTAATCACCGACAGCTGGATAACATAGTTGGTAATATATTTAAAACTTCTCCTATCTTCATTACTGCTGCTCTTTCTGTCGTTGTTGCAACAATGTTTTTATAAAATTTATTCCAAATTCTTGTGTAATATCTAAATTCAAAAATGTTTGTTCAATATGAGATTAACGTTCAAATTCCGAAGGTTTTTGATGGATGTCCATTCATCAAATGTGAGGCTAAAACTACCACCATTTTAATATGATTTAAGATTTTTCTATAATCCATTAAAATTTACAATTCAATCATTCTCTGAGACCTAAAAAAATCCCAATGTTCAAAGTTAAATAATTTAATTACTTTTTTTTTAACTCGAAATCTTGACAAATTTGTCATAAATTCCACTTTATTAGCGTGACATTCGTGTTGCGTTTTTATTTAATAATGTTAATTTCTAATATTATAATATTTTAGTTTAATTTGATTATGTTAATTTTATCTTTTAATTATTAATAATTTCGTCAAAAAATCATAAATAATTAATTGTCATATATTCAAGCTTTAATCAAAATTTATATTAAATGTTTTATAATAAATAAATGCTCAAATTAACGTAATAAAATTAAAATAAACGCTAATGAAAACTTAATACTAGTAGATAAAAAATTCCATAAGTACTGTGTTAATTTTGTCTCTTTCTAATCCACTAATCTAATATATATAAATTATTGTATAAATTATTGCGAAAAGCAAAGAATCGTTTATGCGCTAAATCCTCGGTGAAGAATGTCATGTCCATGGCTGGTTCGTAAAACATGGGCACGAGGAAATTTCAGGGGTCACATCATAATGTGGTGTGCGAACACCACACATACTTCGTCCACAGTACATTGTTTGAATGTTAACAGGCCTTTGCTCTGTGCATACATATTCGTGTAGTACATCGCTTTCGTAAAGAAGTCATCTGTAAGGTATTTACGAAAATACACGAGTACGGAAAGCCAACTTTGAAAACTTTAGCTCTTGCAGCTAGCTCATAAGATATGGTCTCGGTCGATACTTCAGTTCGAACTATTCGCCAACTCATGTATTCTTTTTCGCACATCAATGATATGCTTGACTCGGGTGATAGACATCTGCTTGTAATGTGTAGTATAGAACCTAGTAGTATAGAACCCAACCGAGCCTCAAATAATTAATGTCAATTGAATAACTTCTCTATAGTTTGGTTGGTAGATTATTTCTCTAGGATCGTTGTTATGGTTCTCAATAATAACGTAAATTCGAATTTTATTTTTCAGTATTTTGAGTTTAGATTCCAATTTTCTACTCAGATTTAATATTAATTTTTTTAATCAATTTATTATTTTATTTAAATTTTTTTATGGCAATTCTCTATAGTATCTTCTATACTATAGAAAATCGATTTTGAATATTTGAAAATAATAACAATAGCAATAATAACAACAATAAAATAATAATAATAAAATAACATCACAAAGAATATCAATACTCAAGGTATTTTTTGGAAATGGTCCCAGCACTTCGAATATACAATTTATTCAATCAAAATGTAGTATTTCATCCGCTGTTATCATCATCTCAATCAAACTCTTACTAATTAATAATAATTAAAGTAAATCGACTGGCAACGATATCATTTCTTAAAACTATAAAATTATTTTTAACAAGAAAAGTGAAAAACTTGCAGAAAAACATCAACAGTAATTTATTAACCATCGAAATTGATCTACTTGTATTATAGAATATAATCGACAAAAACACCGAAAGAGTTAAATAGATGTTCACATGATATCAAAATTGACATACCTATCACACCTAACAATCCATGGAATTGGCATTTCCCTCCTACTGTTGTTTTAATTGTTGATATGCTCCACTTGACACTGAAATCTATGCAATTGACATCATGATGCTCAACTCAAACATTAATTATCCAATATTAATTTGATTTTCATAATTTCGTTCCCGAACAATATACAAGTTTTTTCCCCCAAATTTTCTTGCTTCTCAATGCTTTTAAAAATAAGTTAACCTTTATATATAAAATGCGATCTACTATAAATCATAGCTGTTGTAGATTTCATACAATATTATTTTTATAGGTAAAATCTTTTATTTTCTTCACCATTGATCGATTATTTTCAATTTCTTTTTTCTTTATTTTCCATAGGAATATATCAATAAGTTCAATTTTTTGTTTTATTGAATTTTTCTTTATTTAATAATTTTTTACTTTTTATTTCTGCTTATCTTTTTATCTCAATAATTCATAATGAAAAATAATATAAATAAAAGTTTTGTTGCAACATGTATGTTTTTATTATAATATTTTGGAATTTCCCCCAAATCTTGCACCCTGGAACCAATTAATAAAACTCTTAAACAAATATATTCGAAAAGGGATTTCATTTTGCATCGTGTACAGAATTAACAACATAAATCCAGGTATTGGTGCTAAATAACTGCTAATTAAATTAAACTAAAAACTATGTACTAAATTTAAAATAAACTCTAATAAATTTATAATGAATTTATATTCGTGAACCAAAAATAATTTCCCCAATATTCCTTCTGAAATTGTCATTATTACTGTTTGTATTAACCATTAATTGTTTCTACTTTTATGTTTCTGTATAATTTAAAATGATTAGAAATTGAATGGGCATAATAATATTCATCAGCTAAATTAAAACAGCCTAAAATTCAAAACATTCATTTTCTTAAAACGGATTAAGAATAATTAAACAAAGAATTTTCAGAATTGTAGGATAAATTGAATTAAAGAAAAATTTGGTTAAATTCCACCAAAATTAATTAATACATATGTACACAACAATTAAAAAACGCACACAAACAGCAAAAGTAATACGCAATGAAAAAAAAATTATAATCATACATACTCAAGGTACACACACACATACAAAAGACAAGAGATATGTTATTGAATTACCGTAATAGCCAACTTAACGTGAAGGATGTTTCCAAAACGGGTCACATATTTCAGTTTGATTCTTCGCGAAAGTTTAAAAGCTTAAAAATATCATCCGCTTTGGGCTTTCGTTTTACGCTGGTTTCATTTGCCAAGTCTACAATTTCACTAACATAAGGGTCAACTTCTGGTCATAACTTACGCCATAACTTACCTATTTGTCAGGGACCTCAGTCCACGACTTGCCCATGTTATCAACAGCTTTCATTATGTTATACGACTTTCACCAATTTCTTATGGAATGCCTATCTTCGGAATTGGTATACTGGATAGTAGTAGGAATGGTAAACAAAGATAATATGGAAAAACTTTCAACATAAACTAATAATGATCATGTAAGTTGTAAAGATGTAATAAAATCCCTATTGGTTATTCAAAAAATAATTTTATTAAATTTTTAAAGAAAAATTGTTTAAAAATTGAATCAAATTATAGGGGGTTAACGTTAAACGAGACGTTACTGTATATAGTTATGATTATTTTATTTTCAAAAGGTTATCTACTGACTATCTAAAGTAATATATAATATCAAGACACTGCCAATTCTGACTTTTCAGCTATTTGTTAATTCCATTTTTAATTCGACATTTAAAGTTTTCAGCATAATTTTACAAGTGTCAATTAAAATATAAAATCTGGTTTTGCTATGCTTTAAAGTAAAACTGTTGTTGTCAATCGTTTGAGCATGCACGACTTTACCGACATTTTGTTCACCAATAACTTGCAATGATTGACCTGAATGTCAATTTTTATTTCCATCGAATGAACCTATAATATAACTTCTTTTTTTTGAGGTGATTTTTATCATTATGGCTAAATGTAATTTTGCAAAATTTTATTATTATTATATATTATTTATTATATATTATATAGCAGTCTAATTGGGAATTACTATGGGAAAGGTCTTGTAATGTATTCTTTCACCTCCAACATGCAAAGAGAATTTGTTTTATTGCTAGAGGACCGCTCACAATGGGTTTTACATTTGTAATTAAGCATCGTTTCATCTATTTGAACGATACTATGCGGTCCCCTAGTTTGTTATTGCAAAAATCAGTTTTTGGAATTAAATTGACATATATGTTTATTTTATCCACTGGTTCATCAAAACATCCAAACTGTCCTTAATGCTATATCTAAGTTGTCTACATGAATATTTTATCAATACTCTGAGAATCAACCTTAAAGAAATTTTGAACCCTTCAAAAAATGAATTGTTTCGGATCGAATAATATTCTCTGTAATGAGAACGCGAAGAATTAATGCATCTCCACGAAAAAGCATTGACATTTTTCTTATACACAGCCATCTTTGTTGCGTGATTACATCTCGAACAAATATATTCTTTTTTCAACAAATTTTATCCATCATCAGAAAAATCAACTCTTTCTCTATTACGCTTATTACTCGTTGTTCAAAAAATATCGGGTGTTTCCATGATTGGGTTGGGTTTTTTCTAAATATCTACTTTTTTTAAATAAAAAATTACTATTTTGTACCTTGAATTTATTTTCAAGAATTTTTATGTTTATTGTTAAATATTAAAATTGATTTATATATTTGAAATCATTTATATAATAAAATTACAAACTTAATGACGTGGGCAAATTTTTAATTCTGATCTGTAAATCCATTATTAGAAATACTTACTTTCGAACATGTTTTTTATACACTTGCATACGTGTATTTTATTTAAAAAATTGTCGGTCATACACTCATGTATCTGCGTTGCTTAAAGAAGTTTTAATGACATTTTAAAATTAAATCTATCATAAGCAGAAAAATGTATACACTGCCTGATGCTTGCAAACTTACTTGTGTCACACCCATGCAAATCACAAACAAAATTACATGATATTATTAATTTTTTGTGCGTTAATTGTCAATTACTTTAAAACCACAAAAAATTCATGTGAGCGACGTTCAAATTGTATGCTTATAGCAGATTCAATTTGGAAATGGTGTACGAAACTCTTATCTAAATTGTTTAATATTGTATTACAAAGTTAATTACGAAATCTTGCTGATTAACTTTTAATTTACCTGCTTATAGACCATGGGTGTTTAACCTTTTTGCGGCATCTGGGCCGATGTTAAATTTTTTGAAGGCAGGTGGGCCGCATAAAAAGTCAACCACACTTAAAAGTTTAGTTTCATTATGAAAATGAAAAATACATAGTATATAATATATTTTCAAAATGCAAAAAGTTGAGCATAAGAAAAAAATAATCGCTATATAATATATAGTATATATATTATTTAAAAGTATAAATACGAGCAGTAGTTATGTAAATTTTTTTTTTAATTTTGACATTCTTTTTTTTAATAAAAAAACAAAAAGTCATTTATATAAGATATTTTAGAAAAAATGAACGTCGTTTGATAGATTTTCGTTTTTTAAATTCTTATTATGCCTATGCTTATTATAAATATATATAAATATGCTTATATTTACATATAACTAAATGGTAAAAACAAAGTAAATTCTTTGAAAATTTAATATAGTAAAAAACAAGCAAGTATTTATTATGAACCAATTATTAAAAATTGCAATTAAATTTTATCTATGAAAAAATAATCACTATTTTTTAATATAAAAAAATGGCGGGCTGCGGGTTGGTCATCTCTGATATAGACATTTATCAAAACTTTGTCTAATCTAATTATATTAATATTATAAGAACTTATAGATTATCACTTCTGATTTCTTTTCATTTTCAATTGAAATTATATTTATTAAAAAATTGACTGAATCAGAAAATTTATCGATGTTTTTTTGATAATCGCGAATTTTTGGAGGTCTTTTTCAAGTGATTTTGATTATCAAAAAAACATCGATATCTTTACCTATTCAGGCAATTTTTTAATAAATATAATACCAATAATTATATTAATATTCAAAAAATTTCTGCGCTAGTTTTTTAATGAAATCGGATGATAAAATATCTGACTCTTAGCATGACTCTTTTCAGCATTCATCAACGTTTATACGACGCCGATCTTTTTCTTTTTTAATATAAATTTTCAGATTTGGACGAAGCTCGCCACTAACCATCATAACTGGTGTTCTCTATATAGGAATTATCAATGTATAAACAAGCACCGTGCTATTAAAATATCATAAAAAGCGACAGATTGTCACAACATATTGTTGTATTTTATTCTAATTTTATTCTATTATTGATTTAAGTTCTGACTTCTTTCGTGTTCTTGAGTATCAATCACAAATAATAACTGCCAGCAATGTATAAATTCAGAAATTGTAAATACTCGAAAGTTTTAACAAACAACTATAGTTCGACAGGTGAGAAGATGGCTACACGGAAATAACCAATTATTTTCCTTTGAATACAAATTTAATTTTGAACTTTAAATGATTTCATATCTACTTTCACGCATTTACATTCCATTTTTCTTCGACCAATCAATATAATTTTTCGGAATTTTAATTTGTTATACTAAATTATTCCCGAAATTTAGAAATTTATTGTCATTATAATTTCACGAGTTGAACTGCTGTCTGTATTTTGGACATTTTCTTTTTACCTTTTTTGTATTTTGTTAAATAATCTGCCCTAATTAAAAAAATAATAAAATAACAATTAACAATCAAATTTTAATTAAATTCAAAACCTTTGGAATCTTTCAATTTTTTATTATATTTCCAGTATTCTTCATCGAGGAAATTTTGTCTTTTTACAGTCGAAACACCCATTAGTTTTTTAAATTTAACATATTAGATAATTGTCACACCAGTAATTTTGTAAGCAAAATTATATTTGTGACACACCGTTCCACAAATAAAGTCGTTTATGTGAATCTACTATAATCTTTTTGTTCATCTATGTGTAAGTATATAGGTCGTGAATATATGTCGTATGTATATATGCGTGATGTGAAGTTCATCATCTAAATTGTTCCTGTCTATGTTTTATTGGGTATCAGTGTGTCGTTTTATTTGAGATAGAACTACACCCGTTTGTACTGAATAAACGCATCTTATAATGTAAAAATAAAATCAATACGTATATATTAGATAAACATACAAACTTACCTGTGTGTTGATTTTTAGCGTTGCAATGAATAAACGCATTTAACATAAAAAGTGAGAAAGTGGTAGAAAAAATAAACTGACACACACAAACGCAACACATAGTAAAAAATACATGCAAATTTTAGATATGTAGAATCGTTGTAATGAATAAACGCACTATAAAAAATCATTTACAGACATCTTTAGAAATTTTTAGAAAAAAATGACCGATAAAATTTTGACGAAAATTCCGATAACTCAACTTTGTGTTGTATAGATAATAAAGACATTGTTTCGTAAGATTTATCTTCAATTTTTAATAAATTTAATATTAGTTTTTTTCAATAGAAAATGACAAAATTAGACTAATTACTTTATTTATTTATAGTTAAAAACATATGTGACTTACATTATATCGAAATAATTCCAAATAACTTCATAACATTTCATAAAAATCCTAAAAACCTTGAAATTTAATTATGATTTATAATAAAATTGTTGATAAAAAGTAATATTTAAGAGCTTGAATAATGATCTCATATCTATATGGATCAAAATTCAAGTCTTAAAATTTACTTTAAATTAAAAAAATTACTTGAAAGCCATTTCTAAAATGGCTAAAATAATTAATCATAAATTAACCATTTCATCAGAAATGTATAATGATTACATTGAAATTGTTTGAAAATCCATCTGAAACTGAATACATTCCACCACAAATTATGACGCATCTATAATATGGGTTGTACACACCAATCCATATTATAGATGCGTTTATTCAGTGCAAACGGGAGTATTATCGATTAGTATGTTTGAAGTTATGATTGAATGCGGTAAGGATGTGACTAACGGTGTGTCTTTTGACATTATGGTTTAGTCTCGGTTTTCTGGATTGCTGTGTATATGTGGTAGACCTATTGACGATGAAATTTCCTGTGAACCTTCGTCACGTATACGGGTGTTAGAAAAGTTTTTAATCAAAATGTTGCTAATTGAATTGATTGGCATTGGCTGTTTCTATTAGATACCTTTTTGTGACGAATTCTTTAAACTAAGATGTTATCCAAAGCAATAAATTTGTCAGGAGTTCTCAAAGATTTTCTTTGTGAAACAATTTATATTGTTCCTTTTATTTGGTTATTACTGTTAAAATCGGTACTGATTCTGATTCCTCGTGCCCTTTGTCTCAGACATCAAGAAAAGACCAAACACAAAATACACTATTAAATATCAACAAATTTTGATACAATTTTGATTCAATTACTCTTTAGTTTTGCACTTTAGTAAAATCGAAAGCAGTTGATGATTTTTATTCGAATTGTCTGAGTTTCTTACTCTTTACTCACACTATAGTTCTTTCCTTTCTTCGACCAAGTGGCATTTGTCCAACATTGTAATTTGTTTTTATATTGCTACTCGCACAATTAAATTAGCATTGACCAAAATTTCGAAAAGCAGAATAATTGAATAGGCGCCATCTCGCCTTTGCTCACAGATCTCGTTTTGCTAATTTAAAACTAATAATTTTGAAAGGAAACATAATTTTATCATTCTCTTGTTTACCACTCGGGTTTCCCACATGTCTCGGGTTTTCTACATGACTCGAGCTTCTCATACACCTAATAAATCATTCATTTATTTTTAATTAATTTATATTTAGTATATTTGTGTTCGTTTCAATGTTCGTTATCCGTACAAACCAATTTCCTCCGGAATACTTCATTTTGATTTTTTTCAAAATTTTAATTCATTTTTGACTTTTATAGCTTTTGCTCACTTTGAGCTTAATAATAATAATAATAATAATAATAATAATAATAATAATAATAATAATAATAATAATAATAATAATAATAATAATAATAATAATAATAATAATAATAATAATAATAATAATAATAATAATAATAATAATAATAATAATAATAATAATAATAATAATAATAATAATAATAATAATAATAATAATAATTTGAGGATTTACTCATTACAACATTTTGAGCTCTAATGTAATTTTTTCTATGCTCAGTTTAATAATTAATGAGGCTTTGGCTCCACAAACAAAAACATTTTCTTCTTGTTTTAAAGGGAAGTTACCAACCAATGAGTTTGCAGCTTTTCCTCATTGGTTCTCTGTTATTTCTCCCCTTTCCTTTTAAACGGGCGATTTCTCGAATTTTTCATTTATTATTTAAAAAAAAATTTTAACAGCAATTTTGAAATGAAATTTTATGGTAGAAATATTTAATTTTCATTTCAAAAAATCAAAATATAATAATGTATTTATTTGGAGTTCGGAATGCTGACTTTCAAACGAAGAATGAGACAAGCATTAAGTCGTTATTTATTTGAAAAATATTCGAATATAAATATTCATAAAAAGTTAGTCTAATTTATTTCCAGCCACTTTGATTCGAATTTGTATCTGAAAATCGAAGCCATTGACCGTGATCGTTTCGCTACCTACTTCCATCTATGAGGCTTTTCGTTTTCTATTTTGTCGTTGGTGCGTTTTCCGTTTCCTCGAGAAACGTTTCCGTTGCCCAATTCAATTGTCCATTTCCATGTTTTCTCACATCGTGAAGATTGATTTGTTCAGGTGTTGTCCCACTTTGTTTTAAATTAATTATGGTTGTATCGACTGTTGCTGCCTTTGTTAATGTTGAGCCTATATTTCGAAGTTTTCTATATTCTTCAAATGAATGTTTCTTTGAAGGCAGCATTCTTTGGAGTTGGACGTCATCGATCCATAGATTTTCCACTTTCAGGTAAAGTTTTCTTATACTTTTTACACCATCTAAGGCTGAGTGTATACCAACTTGCGTGTCTTCTTGGAATAGCTCCTGTACCTACTGTTTTTAATTCGAACCATTCACATCTTCTACTGATTCCGATGATTGAAGTGTTTGTGGTGTCGCCAAGTATACCGTGTAGCTGATTTACTCAGATTTTCAAGAATTGAAGTTTTTGCGTGAAGATCGTAGCCAATCAATATTTTTGCAACTGTCAATTTTAGGATTTCCTCCTGATACTGATCCATGAATTTATGAGTTGAAATTCCGTATTTTACCTCTTGGTGTAAGGTAAGTGTTTTTGGTTATTTTGCCATAATAATTTATAATTGTTACTACTAAAGTAGTGAACTGTTTAGTTTCGGAAGTTCCATATCCTGCACCAATGAATAATATCTTGTTGTGATTTTCTTCCTGATCCATTTCCTTTCGAATAAGGGACATTTTTCTTCTTAGCTTTTCTTCAAAAGCTGGCAGTAAGTTTGAGCACTTCTTGTGCTTCGTTTGCTGTCCTTACTTCTATTACGATTATAGTATCGTAACTGGCTGCTTTTAAATATTTTGTCATGACTTCTTTTTTTAGTTTTCATGATGAAAATAGGTTGAGTTCCCACCATGTCTTCCAATTTTTCTCCAGCTTCTCAAAATTTCCTTTAGACGTTAGGATCAAGGTGAAGTAACCCGTAACGATATAAATATTAATAATAATAATTACAGATTTTAATTGAATTTTAGAGTTATGAAATTTATTGAACTTACGAGCCCTCTTTAT